>ONZK01003025.1:30602-44772 GCA_900322385.1 Pharnaceum exiguum
TGTAGAGAGAGTGGAGAAGGGAGTATTTTTTATAAATTGGGTATTTTTCTATTTTTCTTTTTTGAAAAGGGGAGTATATGGGAGTAGGGTAGAATTCGTCTACAAACTGTCAATCCATGATAATAACTACTGCCTGGGAATTCTTTTCCCTCTCCAACCCGCTTTTAAAATCATCTACCAAGAACTTCACTTTCAATGGGAAACACCACCATTGGGTTGGCTCAAACTGAATACATATATATGGCTCTTAGAGTTCGTTGTGTGTAGTTTTTCATATGCTAGAACTTTTCGTGACCACTGTTGTGAATTTCCTTCATCGGGCGACGCCACAAAACAGTCCTTTTGACCAACATAATCCTGCAAACAAAATTGTTGAAACCCCCCTTTTATATAGACAATTTTGTAAAGAACCCCCTTTTTAAAAACTTTTTGTAAGGAACCCCTTTTAAATGAAAAAGTGCAGTCAAAAACCACATTTTTCATATAAAGTGACCAAAATACCCCTGCGTGTATGCAAACTCGTAGCTTGCGCGTGTGAGGACATCCATCTTCATCCTCTCCCTCATCTATCTCCCTCAAAATGTAATCAAACTCCAATTCCCTTCAATAAAAAATCCACCAATATCTCTTTAAAGTCCAATACGTAACATAACTCAATTGTTTCTCATCTCTTCATCTTATAGATCTTCAGCAGGCAATACAAAAAATAAAAGCAATCTTTTTTTTGTGTATCTCTAGATATTAGTGTAGAATTACCCATTTGAATTTACTCAATTAAATAAAATTTCATTTTCACAATTCAAAACATTTAATGAGTAAATCAAAAGGCAAAAGAAAATATCATAATTAATTCATTAACTTATACATGATTTTCATTGTTGCTGGGAACTAATGGCACTCAAAGGATCAGGTGAGAAAGAAAGAGCAATGGAGAAAGGTAGTGGAGTGAGCTCTAATGGAAGGAAAGGAAAAGACAAGATGGTTTGGGGGAAAAAATAAAGAAAAATACAATTGAAAAGGTGGATGAACGGGAACTGTAGTGACACGCAACAAATTGCCAAATTATCGAGGGTAATTTGGTCATTTCATCAGAAAAAGGTGGTTTTCGGCTGCACTTTTTCTTTAAAAAGGGAGTTTCTTACCAAAAAAGAAAATTAAAAGGGGAACAATTTAGTTTGATCCTGCACTGCAGACTCTGGAAGTAGTTCAAGCGAGTGCAATGAAGCATGGAGATAATTGTGCTCACTTAGTTGTGCTTATTGGACAAATGCAAATTGTAATGAATTAATTGGGCTTGATGCAACGGGTTGGTACCCAAGAGTTTACAACTCATCGGGAGTTTAACTCCGTAGCAAATTAGCAATATGATGTGATCTCTTTTGCACACAAAAAAAAAAAAATTAAAATACAAGACCTAAATGAAATTACTATCTTTTGATAATGTCAACTATTCCTAAAAAACCAGAAAATGATAAACCCCTTAACAAATTCAAAGTATAAAAGTATAAAACCCACAAATATTACTCGAGGGCTGCTGTTTGGACTCGTCACTATATTACTTCTTATTGCACCCTTTTTTATTTGGACCAAAATTCCCTATGCATAAATTTTTAAATGAAACAAGGGGCAAAAAATTGGCACTAAAATCGATGCTTAATTTATCTCTCTAAGTTCAAACTGTTATGGCCAGCTTGGTCGTATCTTGTTGCGCAACTATGGCCGTGGTCGCCATATTTCGCAACATATTATGGTGAACCTAGCTATAACAATTTTTAGTATAGCGGATACTACCATAACTTATCGGATCATTTTGGCAGAGTCATCCATAATTTTGTTAATTATGGAAAATGTAACCATAATGATGTATTTTTATGGCGTATGTGGCCATAAGAAATGTGTATTATGTGGTAAAGTTCGTCATAATACTATGCCCAATTGTACCATAAATGACAAAAGGTTATGGCTAGTCATGCCGACTCATGCCATAATAAAAGGAACTGTTATGGCGGATACCGCCATCTAACGACTAGTATGGCCAACTTCGCCATAATCAGAGTGAACAATTATGGCGACCCTGGCCATATTGTGTAACAAGAAAAATGCGGAATTAAAAAATTTATAAGCAAAAAATTTAATTTAGGGGTTTTTTATGTAGGGGTATTTTGGGAAAAAATAAAAGAGTGCACTTAATTTTTCTATAGTGAGGGGTGCAAACAGAATAAGGGTATTACTTATGCTAGAGTCCGTAAAAATGTTAATTTCTAATTCCATTGGTGTATACTCAATCATAAAGATACTAATTAAACCAAAAACCCAACACCAAGAACCCATTCCCTTCTCTTTCTCTCGATCTGGGCTCCCCAACTCACCCATGTCGGCCTAGTTCAATCCCTAGCCCGACAACACTCTTTCCCTTTTCTTTCTTTGTTGCTCAGACTGGGCTTCCAACCTTACCCCATCAGGCCAGTTTCTAACTAGTCGTCCCAACACCTACCCATACAACAACCGACCCTAACAAAAATAAAAATAAAAACTTTCCATAGGCAGCAGCCGACATTTATTTTCTTTTGAGAAAACCGACAGTCAATCCTTTATAATCCAAGTTCCTAAATCCTAACACAACATTAGTGTATTCACTTCCCTCAAAATTACCCTAATCTTTGAGTTTGGTTGTTTAGTTTCACTTCGTTTTGGTTAGCTAGAGTCATGGGTACTAGTATAAGGCAAGTCGGTATACATAACTTTGAGCAACAATTGTGTGTGATCCGTTCCAAAATTGATGATGTGGGTTAAACCAATGTGCTGTGGTGAGGATTTTTTTGCTTCAATCAAAGTTTTGTTCCTTCTTTTCCATATCTCCCAAATGATCTGGGCAAAAAGGGGAGGCCAAGGCAGTTGGAGGTGGGATTGTTTCCCTCTCAAATTCTCTAGGAGCCAGTCTTTCAGAGGCAATGTGAAGAAATTGCTACCCACTGGAAGGTTGTTCCAGAAATCTCTAGCATCTATAGAATTCCTCAATATGTGTAGTGTGTCCTCTTCTGAATTGAGGCATCTAGGACATATAGAGGAGTTAGAGCAATGTGATTGGGTCAGGAATTTCTCGTGTGCTATTCTGTCATGTGCACAACTCCATATAAAATTCCTAATCTTAGGCTGGCAAGGCCACTTCCACAAGGAGTTAAAAATAGGGTGAAAGTTTGATGTAGTGCTCTTTCTACAGAAGGCAAAAGCTTCCTTAGAACTGAAGCTACAACCGGAGGATATATAGCTTGCTTGTTGAAAAATCACACTTATCACTAGAGGTTTGAATGCAAGAATCTTGGAGAAAATCTCAGAAGGGAGGGGTATGGTCAAGAGGCTAAAGTTTGGGATATCATTCAACCAGAAATCCTTTACTGTGAGGATGCTGTCACCTAGGCTAAGTGGACCATGCAACACGTTTCTCAGGGGTTGGTCTCCTAACCATGTATCAATCCAGAACAACACAGACTCCCCATTTCCAATATTCCACCTCAGGGATTTGTGAAAACTCCCCCACCCCTTCCCTATCCCCTTCCAAATATGTGACCCCTTCTTAAAGGAGGTTGGCTGCTGTCTATGAGAAATGTATTTAGCTTTGAGACATGCATATGCTAGGTTAAGAGGAGAGTGGTAAAGCTTCCAACATAACTTTAAATGACTGACTTCATTGGCAATGGTATTACTTCTAATGCCCAACCCCCCTTGGTCTTTAGGATGGCAGATGGTTTCCCAACTGACAAGGTGTAGCCTCCTTTTCTCCTCGGTGTCTCCCCAATAAAAATCCTCATGATTTTATCTAAGGTTAGGAGGTCAGCCTGATTTGGTGTTAGGCACTGGAGATAATAAGAGGGGATGGCATTCAAGGTTGTTGTGAGCGAGATAAAATAACATATCTTATTTTTCTTTTTATTTATTTACTTCCACCTTCTCTTCTACCTCTCTCTCCTGATCCTCCATTAAAATATCCATCAAAGTAATAGATCTCAAGTAAAGAATCAACTACGAGAAATCTAAAGTGATATTGCTTTCTTTATCTCAAATGTTCAACATCATGAAGTGCTATCAAAATATAATTGCTTAATTGTCATTGTTAGATTATTATGGTTGCTTTTTTGTTTATTAATCGCATCTTAGGAAGCATGTGCGAATGTCGTTGGCAGATAACTTTTTTTCTTTTCTTTTTGACCGGGTATACCCGATTTCGGATTTTCAAAAATCACCGGTTCTGGGTCCGGTTCCATCAAAATGGACCGGGTATTTGGTCATACTCACCCTGAGGGTTGAGTAGTGAAGGAAGACAACTGCAATTGGAGCACGTACTCATGTAGATACATATATAGTTTGCCAATACAACAACAACAATCCCAGTCTAATAACATCTCAGATGGGGTAATGAGAGAGTCAGATGTACGCAACCTTATCCAGATTTGAAAATAGGGAGATTATTTCCAGAATGACCCACTTAGTACCTTTGCTGATGTTTCAAGCGAAGAAGGTAAAAATTGCTATGAAAATGAAGTGTCGGTTGCCAAAATCAATTTTTTATAATTAATTTCTTTTTATAATTAAATTAATACAACATAAATTAAGACTAACTTTTAAATATAGTTACAATAATTTCTTTGTAACTTTTTATCAACACACCTCGTGCGATGCACGGGTTTCAAATTAGTAAAATTATAAAACCCATAAATTTACTCATGCTAAAATCCCCTAAAATGTTAATTATTGATTTTCCATTAATTTACTTAATCATAAAAATAAAAGAAATTATAATTAAAAACCAACACCCAAAACCCATTCCCTTCTCTATTCTATCGGTCTGGGCTCACCGCCTCACCACTCTCGTCCCAGTCTAATCCCCAGCCCGACTCCCCTATTTCCCTTTCATTTTCCCCTTTTCTTTCTTTTTTATCCGACTGGGCTCCCCAAAATTTAACCTCCCCTTAGCCCAGTTCATTAATAGCCGATGACTCCCAATCAACAAAAATAAAAATTTCCTTTCCACAGCAGCCGACATACATACGGACATCACTAACCGACCTATCTTTCTTTTCTTTTTTTGAAGGGACCGACCTATCTTTCATACTTTCAACTTTCACCGGCTATATATGTCGAAGTGCTTCATAATTTTCCATACAAAAAACATAAAAAACCCCTAATCACAAGTTCACAAATCACAACTATAGCAAATAAACCTCCTCCTTCTATCTTGCGTACGTAGTGCCATCAATTTGGTTTGCTTTTGTTACATTACTTACATAGCCATGGCTAATATAAAGCTAGTTGGCGTTTATAACTTTGAGCATGAGCTATTTCTGATCCGTTCGCATCTGAGTACACACCGCACCTTGTCCATGGATACCGAGTTTCCGAGGTTACGGAAAAACACTCCTTGGAGCGCGACAGAATTGGACCGTTACAAGGATGTGACGGAGAATATCTCTAGCTCGATGCTTCTCCAGGTTGGAATTACTATTTCAGATGATGATGGTCATATAGCAGGTACTTGGCAATTTAACCTATTTGATTCTGAGCGCATGAAAGAACTAGGTAGAGACTACGGGATCACCTTCACGGGTATACCATCAGATAGTATACCCCTTTTTGTTTTTGTTGTTGAGTTTGTCGAGTTACTTGCGGATTGCCGTTCAAGGGGAGTTCAATGGGTGACATTCCACGGCTTGTACGATATAGGTCACTTAGTGTCGTTGGTAACTGGAGAGCCATTACCTAGTTCCGTGTCTAGGTTTATGGAACTTGTGGGGAGGTATTTTGGGATAGTATATGACATTAGATTTATGTTACAAAACTTGATGAGCAAGAAGCCCGAAGTTGGGATTTTCTATGGGAAGAGTCCGAGTTTAGAGAAACTTGCGACTATGTTGGGGGTCAAGCGGGTCGGGAGAGCTCACCAGGGAGGGTCAGACAGCTTGGTTACCGCAGAAGTTCATGCTAGATTTCTTAGACAATACAAGCAGATGGATGGGTTGAAGATGAGTGATGTCGAGGGGATCCTTTCGGGACTAGAAAGTTATCCTGTGATTTCAAACGAGAGGAGGTTTGAGTGCTCGATGAGTCCGTACCAGCTCTTTAGTTATGGAGTACCTCGGCCACAAGTGTGCGGCTATATGCAAGTTACTCCTTTCCCTAGTTTTGTGCAATGGTACCAGCCGGTTTCTCTTGTTGCCCCTTAAAGATGAAAGTCTTGTGGGTTATCTGGATTCCTGACTCTGAAAAATTAGTGGACTTTGGGGCTTCTTAGGTGGTGCTTGTTCCCTGTGGAACTACATGTCTACCATCTTACACGGGTATGGTTTGTATCTAGCAACCTCATTGAGTACATCTGCAAACTTTGTCGACGCCTACCGATCTGCCAGACATCCGAAGTGAGACAGAGCAGCAGAACTCCACAGCATGGTCAGCAGCAGCTGAGCTCCACAAAATTGGCAATTTGAAACTATTGGGTTGATATGTAGGAATGAAAGGTTGTTTTAATTGTGTATGTGAATGTTGTCTTATTTTTATGAAATTTGGCAACAATTAGAAGTATAGGAATGATGTTGTAATTAGTGCGATCCTTGCGCTGTCTTAATTTTGTATGTATACTAAGTATATAGGAAGCATATCCATGGAATTGACATCAAGCCTTTTTTGTTATACATATATGTCATTGTTTTTTTGTACTAGACTACTAGTACATCATGACTGATGCGTACCACTGCCCACAATAGTCAAAAGCTAAGCATGAATGATAACTAGCTAGGAAGGCTTCGACAACAAATTCACCAATCATTAGGCTAAGCAGATTGTAGTGTTTGTATCAAATGAAGATCCTACAGTTTGAAAATCTTATTGCTGAATCATTGACTGAGCAAAATTAACAGACCAGAACATTCATTTCTCAACTGTCAATCCATGAAAAGAACTACTCCCTGGGAATTCTTTTTCCTCTCCAACCCGTTTTAAAAAACTCTCTACCAAGGAACTTCTTTTTCAATGGACAATAATTCTTTCAAGCTTCTGTGTCAGTACTGACGCACAGCTAGCTGCTTTGTGGCTTCGCATGAGCAGGAAGCTACGCACGTCCCTTCTTTGAGGTTCAAGCACATTAATAATCTGTGTCTTATCTCTGATCTATATCCAGTATCTTCCCAGCCTGAATGCTGTATATCCAAATAGCCTGTAGCAATATGGCAAATACAAAAACTTGAAGGAAGGTAATTCATCCTGCCATCCTGGTTGATGTCATTGTGAATAAAATCTGGTCCCTGGCTTCGGCTTTGGCTTTGCATTCTGGTACTTGTGACCGCATTCTGTTCCCTAATCAAATGTTCCACCCTGATACACTCTCCTATAACAAAATCATATGACAAAAACTTAACTCCCTCATCTTCGCACCACTTCTTCAGCGTCTCCTTGAACCTCTCCGTTGAAGGCCCTCCAAAATACTGTAATCCAGGCATCTGGTAGCACTTGATATCCAAAAGAGTCACTTCAGCTGGCTTGCTGATCAGCTCTTTCCCAGACGTTGTGACCAATAACTCTCCTTTGTCAAACTTGATGACAGAGCAAATGTCTAAACCTTGGACATCACTCTTACCAAGGAAATTGATGCTTCCATAGCCATGCCTTCCCACAACCAAGTCCTTTACTCGCTTGCAGAACCCGGGCTCAGCCTTTTATTTGGCAGCCAATTCCTCAATTGTGGGAACTGTGTAATACTCTTCAGGATGCTGCAGCTTAGGTGACACTGCCTCAATTTCATGTGTAGCCAACTTGGTAGCTTCCATTTTTCAGCTGAGATTTAGTTTGCTTATTGGAAATAGGCAAATTGGACCTGATGATTATCATAATTCATAAGTAGGTAGGTGGTATGTTAACATGTCAAGTACTATTGATGCAGCAGTCTGATAATGGTTTTGTACATAGTTGGAGGGTCTCAGGCTCAGAATAGATGAAGGCCACACAAAAAGCAACTAAATTGATTCAATGATATTTGGATATACTGTATAAATGTTCAAATTTAAATTCTAGATAAGTCTATAAATGCTGTGTTTACTAGGGTACAGCTCAGTGGGGACGGCAGTTTAAGAGCAAGGTGTACCAAAATTTACAGAAGTTTTTCTGTATTTCCTAAAACTTACATGTGAATGTATCTACTTGAACTGGAGCATACCACTTACAGACAAAGAAAACATGTTTGGCCAGACTTTTCATATTATGTTAACCTATGCTGTAACAGAATACCCGTCATTCTTCGTTAACTATCACAGAAGCTCTAACTCAGAGAGCAAGACTGTGGTCAGTACGTTTCTATCAACTGCCAGACAAACGTAGCAGGTTCAGATTTTCAGACAAATTTTCAGACTTTTATAAGATGGTTTCATATTGCTGCTGTCTGGTGGAAACAGATAATGGCAGATGGTTCCTTAATTGATCCAACCATTTCAAGTGATGAAAGACAGTGGCTCTAATGCTATCACAGGCAGGCGATAATACATATAGAGAAAAAGCTACCAAACATCTGAGGAATTCGGGCCTATGATACAATTGCAAGATTTTTTTCAGATTTAAGAACATTTACAAGAATCATACATATCATTGCAATGAAACTGTTTAAAGGAGAACTTATTTTCCTGGCTTCCAAGCAATCCTGACCTCTGCACAATTAAAAGATGGCCGAGGAATCCAAGCCTGCAAGTATTTATGGTATAATGCGCATTTGATGAATTTCAAGTGTAATGCAGTGTGTTCTATGTCTTGATGCACAACAAATACATCTGCTCTTCGTCTAACTGCTGACTCGCAATATCTACCATCTGGTGAAGTTTGAAGCACAAGCGTTGTATGAGCTGTATGTCAAATGTTACTTAAAATCTGATATTGAGACAACAAAATTTCTCTGGATTATACCTTGAAACCCAACTTGCGATAAAGTACTTGAGCTGCTGTGTTTTTTCTATGTACATGGACAAATATCTGGTCTGCTCCTGTTGAAAAGTTGGTGATTGAATAAATGCTGATTCACTCATCTTGATATAAGTCAGAATCTTTACCTTTTAATTTTGCTGATTTCATAGCAAACTTCATCATGTTGATGGCAATGCCTTTGCGTCGAGATGACTTAGCAACGCATAAGTTTGCTATGTAGCCATATTTGCTTGGCTTCTTTTCCTCAATGCTGCAGAGGAATGGGGATATCTTCCTTTCCTAATTGTTGTTACATATACTCTTTGATCAGTACATTGTTTTCTTTATTCCTAATTCTTAAAGAGCTAAAATTAGCTGTTCGAATGTTGGAGTCTAGTAGGACGATTATACTTACCCCAGGGAAGGAACCACCTTGCGACATGTATCGAATACTCAAATCTAAGGTGCCGACCACACTCTTGATCACAGTACGTTTTACATCCTTCTCTTCCTTTTTAACCTGCATAAGATCGAACTGCAACTTTATAAATAGAAATGGGATTCTTAATTTGTTTCAGTTATGCAGAATAACACAACAATACTAGCTTCTGTCAATCTGTCATTACCGTAACAATGCACATCGAACTCTGACCATTAAACCCATTGCATCGTCTTTTCAAGGCACTGTATGTCTGAAAAAGAACAGAGGTATTAAGGTTTGATCATTTGATGAAGATGGTAGATTGGTAGATATATATATGTGGATATTGCTCTCTGATTCTGACATTTACCTGTTCTGCAAATTGCCTTTTGTAGCTTTCAGCATATCTGATTCAATAGACCATAAATGAGTAAGGCATTTTAAACTTGATCAGTAGACTTAGTTCAAAATGTTATACGAGTTTAGTTGGACATCTGTTTAATACACATCTTATCCAAACAACTTGGTATCTATGATGTATGATGTATCCAGCTTTCCTATCACTAAATCAAATATCTTGAATTTGAGGTCCAAATTAAACTGTCATAATGATCAATATAATTTTCAACAAAAGAAAGTTATTTTCACAACCCCTCCAGAAAAGTTATGCTTCTAATGGTAGGCAGTCAGTTTTGAAAAAGAGACTTAAACTTTGGCAGATTAGTAATGTAAAATAGAAGTGGATAATAGTGACCTTTCATTTGGCCGGTCCTCCCAGTGGCTTTCAGCACGAAGCCAAGCTGCTGTCTGACACAAAGGACAAACCATACATAAGAGAGAAAATATCTTGTGATGATTTACATCCAATATTTCAAAAGGAGGCTCTAGCTCAACCACAATTAATCACATACCCAATATTCTTCATCAAGAATTGCCTCTCGAGCCACGTAACACCCAAACACTTCACTTTCTTGATTAAGCTCTTCGTCTGACGGCTGCAGTTTGGTAAACTGGAGGTCTGAGCTGGTCTTCAGAGGGCCAGTAACATGCAGTTCTTGAACTTGCAGAGTTGCGTCGTCCTTTGATCCTGCAGGAGGTGGTTTTGACTGCATTTGCCTGTCATTCGACCAACCAACTAAACATTTTACTCACAGCAAAGAAAGTTGAGGGATGCACCGAGAAAACGAAAAAAATAAGGGAAGTAAAGAACAAGGCTAACTGACATTCTGCAAGCCTAGTGACGACTTCCATGATGTTTATGGCCTCTGCATGAAAACACACTGACGGCAGGTTTGGAAAATGTAACCTTAGGTAACATTATATTTCTGCAAATCAACTATTGGATATATCCAATGATTTTACCATGTATTGCAGTGTTTTTTGGAGACTACAACTATTTTGGGCTTAGATGGAAATCTTTGTCATGCAGATGACAAAGGAAATCAATAGATGACAAAAACATGATATGGAGAGAAATGGTACCAATTTCAACTGCTGCCAGTTGAGTGTTCGGTGTAGTAGTAGACTTGTGGATATAGATATGATATGATAATCTAAACTGAATCACAGAAGTATTTAGCTGTAGTTATGGGCATGTAGATTGGTGGGTCTGACAATTGTCTAACCAGTATTTGTGCTTTGTCCTAACTAAAGGCTGCGAGCCACATATTATTGGACTTCGGTCACACATGGCCCTCCTTATATCATGATCAAGACAATTACGTATTTGTGTGCAACATTCTCATGATTCATGAACTAATCACATAGAAAAATATAGAGCTGAATTTTCCTGCAATGCTGCAACTAAGAGATCGCCCAAATGTAGAAGATATTGACTCACATAATTGATCTCAATTTTAGTATCGATATTCTTCTGTACCCCACAAGAGTATGCACAAATTGCACTTACAAACTAAAGTTCATTTTATTAGCCATAATTTGATGAGAGATTCAGAAAGAAGCACACTCATGGTTTTCAGAAGTCAAACTAAGCCCACAATTTTTCTTCTCCCATGGTATTACTATTAGGCAATAATATGATGATCAGCATATGTCAAGGAAATCTAATAAGACAATGCGATGGCACTCCACATATTACTCGAATCAAAATATTTAAACATTGTTTTTGGAGGTTTGCCGTGTTAATCCTCCCAAATGTTCTTGTATATCATACTTGAATACTTGATGAAAAATAGATCGCAGTCTTGTTTGTCAATCATGCTTTGGGCCTGGCCCAATTTATAGCCCAACATGCCTAAAGCTACAACCCAATTTACTAAAGCTACAACCCAATTTATATAAGGGATCAAAAAGGGCACCATTAGAACAACAACTATAAATGAATCAATTCAAGAAATGTGAGCAAATCAGCAAACAGATGAAAGTGTTCCATTTCATATGTCGTATGCAAGTCAATTTTACAAAACAAATTGAGTAGCGGCCACTGAAATGTGAGCCATAGTAAAACAATAAACCAGAAACTAACTTGAAGTTACTGATTTGTAATAATTACTAATTTGTAATCACACAAACTAATTAACTTCTTCACATTAAGCAGCATATGATCAACCTTCAAGATCATTCTTAACCCATTGCCCACCACCACCATACTTGCTCTTCATATTGTCATCAAACTCCTCATCCTTGATCTTCGAAACCTTAGCCACATTAGCCATACTCTCCTCTTGAATACCAGCCATCTTTCGGCTTCGCTTCCGAGCCATGACCTCTCTTTCCTTCTCCAACCCCTCATACTCCCTCACCCAACAGCTATGCACAACACATGTTAACACCAACACAGCAACTTGCAACAAAAGCATAGCCAACAAAATCCCGCATTCTAGTCTAACCAACAGCATTGCCTCCTTAAGATCACGGGTTGAACCGAGCATCGAAAGGCTAGTCTTTTCCCTAGTAAACAAGGCTAGGAAGCTGATGGCTTGGCTAGTTAGCGAGGCGAAAAGAAAGGAAATGTGGGTAACAAAGCAGAAGTGAGTAAATTGCGAGTAAAACCCGAGGAACGAGGAGAAAAGAGAGATTGTGGATGATATTAAGAGTGCCCATCCAAGGGAAGATGGTGGTGTTTTGAGAAGGATTATTGGGACAAATGAAGTTGATGAGAGTATAAAGAGGATGAAGTTTAGGCATGACAAAAAGAGGTTAGGGAATGAAAAGGAACTTCTTGCTTTAGAGTAAGACATATTTTGCAGGGAAGGAGAGATAATGGAATGCAGATTACAGTTGATTGTTTAGGGTGTTGAAATTGAGAGTGGTTTTTGAGAGGTTATATATTGAGAGGGCAGAGGAAGATTTTGCCGTTGAGAGAAGTAACGGCTATGTTTGTCGGACCTCATTTTTGGTTAATCCTCGTATAACGTTCTTTCCCTCTCTTTTGCTTTTAAAAAAGAAAAAAGAGAAATAGAAAATGTGACTGTTTGTCACTTGTCAGTGAGAGTAATTATTTTGGGTCAGGGAGTGATTAATAGGCATCATGCATCAAGGAGACAGGAGCCTCCTCAACCCAAAAAAATAAAAATGAAGGATTAAAGCACTTGAGTGAACTTGATCATTGAATTTCCTTTTTTTTCTTTATAAAAAACTATAGTATGATTGTACAAAAAAAATAGGTGGATTTTTTTTGAAAGAGAATACTGACTACTGAGGAAGAAAACACTCACCAATTAGCTTTTTTTAAAATTATTTTAGAATGCCTCAACTGTGTACTAAAATGCAAATCAATAACTTCTTTTCATTAGTGATTTTTCAAGTCACTCAAGTTTACCCAAAATATAGACTCAAACCGCCATTATTCATTAGTAACCATTTCACATAAAGTTTTATGTTATTTAATAAGATGGCTTTGTTTTTGTTGTTTTCTCTGGTAAAGCAAAAATCTTCACACTCGTAGGATTGAATAAACCTGCAAATTGAAGTAAACAATTCGATGGGTTATTATTTGATAATCTTCAGACATTTTTACAGAAAAGTTGGTGCCTTCTATAGTCTGCTCTTCGTTTCTTCTTCTTTTTTTTCCCCTGGA
Organism: Pharnaceum exiguum; assembly: GCA_900322385.1. Taxonomy (NCBI): domain Eukaryota; kingdom Viridiplantae; phylum Streptophyta; class Magnoliopsida; order Caryophyllales; family Molluginaceae; genus Pharnaceum; species Pharnaceum exiguum. Next base: position 43,997 of record ONZK01003025.1, read on the forward strand.
ATCTTCTGATTCAGCAGACTTCCTCAGCTTTAACAGTCCTCAAGGACAGGCGCTACTGCCCTAAGTCTAACCTCCATTTGCCCATCTCCCTTCTTTTTATTACGTGTAACTAATACCAAGGGGTACCCTTTTCCGGAAGAAAAAAAAAAACACCCCATCTCCTGTGAACAATCTCCAAGAGCTTAAAAATGAACGTACAATACACATGAATTACAATTACTATTTTCTGAACTGTACCACAATAAAACCAAACCCTCTGATGTACAGCCATGTAGTCACAAGTCATAACTTGGTGCCATCTTCAATTCAATCAAGCCAAAGCAATTTAAAACCAGAAATAATCAGTTTGGATCTCAAGGACACAGTCACACAGGCTTACGAGGGGTAAAATTCTTCTCCAGTACTAGATTTAAGGGAAAAAGAGTCCCATTCCAAAGCGGCCCCTGCTGGCCCCAATACACCCAACGTGCAGATTTTCCCCAGTGCTCAATTGCACTAAAGAAGATCTGCACCCGCTTACGAGCCTATAGATCCAGTGCAAGGACGGTAAATGATCTTACCTCGATATTACTGACGAATAGACTGAAGGCGCTCATCCTACTATGAGCCAAGCGGATTCCAGAGCAAGAAAAGCTTGACTCCACTACTTCAGCTTCCTTTCGTATTGAGAAGCACAAACTTTCATCAAATTAAACATCACTTAGCAAGCTAATGAGTACCTGCCATTAGATTGACAGGGGGCAAAAGTGGGAGGGAGAGGGGGGGGGGGGGGGGGG
>ONZK01003025.1:53261-75733 GCA_900322385.1 Pharnaceum exiguum
TGATATAACTTGTACACGCTATTTTACCATGGGAAACCTCGGTGTCCAACTCCGAGTAAAATCCATGACGCGTCGTAACGCGATTTCCAATCAATCCACTATCAAGGGCAAAAAGGTTGTCCAACAAAGCCTTACACCATGTTTTGTTCTGAAGCACTCCTGGAACTCCACACCTAGTTTGCTAGATTTAGGAACTATCACCCTAGTTTTGCTGATCTAGGAATATTCACCAAGTTTTGCTGATCTAGGAACATTCACCCTAGTTTTGCTGATCTAGGAGCATTCACCAAACTCTCAACAAGTTTGTTCGCACAAGCCCTCAAGCTAATGCTATCCTAATCCCTTTGTGTGCTTCTTAGATAAGCTGATGAAAGAGATAAGAAAGCAAGTACAGTTATTGCAGAACAGGGACTCGTGTTTGCCTAAGACTATCTAACTGGAACTAGTTCTGTGGCTGGCTGACGTGTTTGGACGGAAGCTTCTCTTTCAGTTATGCTCGTGTGGACTTAGAGTGAGAGTGAGAAATAACTATATGGAATGAATGCACAACTTCCTCAAGTCTTCAATGAGCTGCTACCTTAAAGAGATAAGGTGTTGTGTTGTCGACGCCTCATTGGTCTTGGCTGGTCAAGGTGGTTGAGCAGCTCAACTACACAAGAGAGACAGGCCATAGCTTGGAATGTCAACCTTTGGAAACGAACTAAGTGTAAGCAGGAATGAGCGTTTTCATTTTTATCTCTGTTGCTGACGCTGGTCTGCATGCTTCCTCGGACCTTGTGCTGACGGAACAATCTCTTTGTCTGTTTGACCGAAGGTGGTTGTGTCCCGTCGCTTTCACCCATTGGTATGTCGCTTTCAGTCCACATGGTGTCTCTCTTCACAACCAAAAGGTGCCCACTACATGTGAGGATTACATCATCAGATATTTGCCTTGTCTGAATTATTGGTCGGCCATACATAGATATTCTGATCTCCCAACCATATCAGACCCCACATGATGGAACTTGTTCTACACTTCAGAAAAGTTGTTCCATGCTTGGACAAAAGCTGCTCCTCAGCTTTACGAGTCTACTTCTTCTGATATATCCAAGCCCATTCCCAATGGACTTGGCAACCCAACTTTATTATGGATCAACTCCTTTACTAAGCCTCCTTACGACCCATGCTTTACTTTGAGCTTGATTTGAGCAATTGAACACTTGGGCTAAACTTAGATTGTTGCTACATACACTTAGACAACATATTAGATTGCATTTGAGCACACTTGGGTTATCACCATCAAATCAAGGACTCAAAAGAAAATAAGCTAGGTTTAATTTTGTTAAATAGTTAGATAATTTTAATTTTTTTTTACTTTAATTAATACAATTTTCACCGATGTAATTCAGTGGAATTCAATTTTGTTAATTCATTCAGTTAAATTCTCGAGCAAATTAGACCCTCACAAGTCACAACAACAAAAAAAGAAGAAGAAGAAAAAAATCAATCATAATTCAAATAATAAAAGCATGGTCTTCAAACTACCAAAGTAAACCAAGCCCACTTTCACCAAACAAGACCCTTTCCTAACACTTCTCATAGATATCCCATGAAGCCCAAAACAACCAACACCAATGGGCTTCTCGCTTCTTTAAAGAATCCCTCCTTCCTTTTATCCCCCTTCGACTCCACTCTCTCTCCACCACTCTGCACTACTAAAACAAAATGGCGAAACCACTGAGCTACGAGGACTTCGTGAAAGTCCACGGCATACTACTAGCAGCAAGCGGCTTACCAACTTCACTCCACAAGCAACTCTACCACAAACTCACAAACGAAACATTTGACGGCGGTGAACACTTCCAGATTGAGCCGTGTGAAAATGGCCTTCAAAGACGCCTTGTTTACACCTCTGAGTTCATGGGTAAAGACTCTAGTGTCTTTCTCGTTGATCATGCTTGGACTTTTCGCCTCTCTGATGCTCCTCACCAGGTTTGCCTTTCTGGGTTTCTCTTGTTTTTTGTTTTTCTGTTCAAAGTTTTCAGCTTTTTGTGTTTTCATGTGTTTTTTTTCATTTGGGTATTGCATTTTTTGTTAAAGTTTTGATCTTTTTGTGTTAATGTGTTGTGTTAGTTGGTTTATTTGGTGGGTATGTTTTAAGTAGACTGATTTGTTAGTTGTTACTGATCATATAAATGTTTTTTCACCTTAACTTGCCATGTGGTGCTGCCTTTTGATTAAAAAGTTGTACAATTGCTTCTTCTTTTTTGTGAACAATAATATGGTACATTGATTGATTGTTTTTCTGGGTATTTGTGAACTGCATTTGTTGGTTAAAGTTGCCAGCTTTTATTTCTGTCCTCTTAAGCTTACATTACAAATTTTCAATGCTCACTTTTAATAAACTTGGATTACAAAAATTTAACAATAGTTAGGATTGCATAATTGTGAAAAGGGTGTTATTGGTGGAATGAAGTCCTATACATTGTGCTCTGTTGGGCAAAAATAGTTTGATTAGTTGGTCATCTATTTAGTATGAAATTTGTATTTTAAAATTGCTTGAGTGTTGACTAGTTTGTGCTTTGTTTGTCGCAGCTTGCAGAGGTGCCAGGCTTGGTTGAGAGAATGGCATCACTGATGTGCGTTGATACTGATCTCCAAGAGGATGCTGAAGGTGCCACCGACGAGGTGAATGATAATAATGTCGAACTGAATGCAGAAGAAATACTTGAAAGGGAAATTTCCCTGACAAAAGAGAAAGGCAATGATGGATTGAAGTGGTTGGAGCTGGAGGAGCTTGACATAGATGATGACAGACTTTTCGCATTAGACTTGCCTTCTAAAAGTCCGGTTTGTCCCTTTTACTTCTGCAGTGTATTATTTGGTTATGTGTCCACATCCGAAAATTCAAAATCCCTTCATATTCTAAACTTCTGATGTAGCTGCTTGTGTTTGTATTTACCTTTTCCAGAATTTAATTGCTCTTAGTCTGCTTGGGAACAAGGTGGCAAAAATAGAAACTATATTGGCGGAAATTTCAAAACTGAAACAACTGCGTGCGCTCTGGTTAAATGATAACCCAGTTCTCGAGAATTGGTAAGGTTTTATATTGAACTTTCACAATTTTAGAGCTGCTTCTACTGTTGGTTGGTTGATTGATTTGTGATTTTTCCTGCAGTGGGGGCAACACAACAGATGCAATTCTCCAGAATCTGCAAAACTTGGAGATTTTCAATTCTCGTTTTACAAGTAATTATGGCAAATGGGCACTAGGGTTTTGTGGAGGAGTTTGTGGGAAGGATAACCCTGGGTATGATATTGACCACGAACTGGAAAAAGTGACCATCCTTGACCTTTCCAATAGAGGCATTCACAAATTGAACGATGAGGTTTGAAATGCTGCTTTGCATTGATCCTTACTTTTGATCTCTTTCTTTCGTTTTTTTGTTGCCCTGTACCATTTTTTCATATTAAAATTTATATGTTAGCGTAGTGTAAGTAATATTGATGTGTGCCTGTAGCCTGTAGAGAACTGGAATGCAAATCTTCTTTTCTTTCCCTCGCATTGTATGTAAACTAATTTTTTTCCTTACTAATCTTTCTGACTGGTTGTGCTCCTTGCTAATCTTCAATTCATTTCAAGGTATTTTCACCGGACAAAATTCCACTTCTTTCGCATGTGAATCTTCATGGGAATCCACTGGAAGGGAATTCCACTGATGAGTTGTTGGTCATCATTCGGAGGTTTCCTTCACTAACTGCTCTGGAGGTATCTGCTTGCTCAAAATATTTGATTTACATGCTGTCTAGGGAATGTCAGAAATTGATGAATTTTTTTGCAGGTTGATATACCTGGTCCCCTTGGAGAAAGTGCATTGGAGATCCTGGAGCATCTTCCCAATCTGTTTTTACTTAATGGTGTCAAAACATCCAAAATTTTTGACAGTGAGAAGCATGTTGTTGATTCGATGCTTGCGCCACGTCTTCCTGAGTGGCATCCGGATGACCCGCTTGCAGACCGTGTTCTCAATGCTATGTGGCTGTATATTATGAGTTACAGACTTGCTGACGAGGAAAAGATTGATGAAACTTCTGTATGGTAGCTATTTCCACCTCTGCTCTTCATGGTCTGCTTATTCCATTTTTATTAGTAATGCTGTGACTGTGACAACTTATAAAATCTCGGATATTATGATTCAGTCACAAAATGTGAAACATAATAATAAAAAGAAGATCTAGAAAGATTCTTTTACCCTGGAAAATATCTTTCCCTGTCATTTATGCTTTTAATATTTGTTATTGCAATTGAGGGGCGGACTCCATGCTGGTTGTCTTGCCATTTGATTTAGTGGGTCTGCTCTTGATTATGGCCACATGCCATTTCAAACATGCACTCCTGCTGATGGGTGCTTCAAAAGAACTGCTGACCTTATCTGACGGCTGACGCCTTCTTTACATCATGAAATAGTCCCTGCTTTCTGTTAGCCAATTGGTGGTAGAATCCACTGTATACATAAATAGCCAATTGTTAGACCTGGCAAAACCGGTATATTTTTATCGTAAGCAATGCTGATCACAATGTTTTGCACTCGGGTGGAGGCACGTTTGAGGATGACGCCCCTCTTTTTTCACAATAAAGGAATTTCCGTTTTGTTTATTGATGGTAGCACACTCCTATCAGGTTCAAATGTCAAAATTGACTCCGAAGAGCCATTATTACCCTTATATCCCAGTAAAAGCAAAACAGAAGAGAACAAACCACTTGCCGGGAGGACGGTACCCCTTAGTGGCCGACCCGATGCGAATAGGATTGGCCTAGCCCAAAGGGTTTAGGTATGCATATGGTTTTAACCAAAAAAAGAAAGAAAAGTATTTCCCTTATCAAATTGTCTCATTTTCTCTCGTCATTACTTGGCTGATTATTCGCCCACTGGACGTAGAAGAATTTATCAGGTTTTTGTTTTGGGGTTGATGGGTTCTGACTTGTTATGTGCTTGATTATTGTCTGATACTTATTTTGGTTAATATAGTCTGTTTCTTTCCGTTTTTATTAAAGTTTTGGGTATTACTTTTTTCTTTATGATTCTTATGGTAATTTTGATTATTGCCTTTTCTATATTTCTTTTTATTTTAAAGATTCCCATTAGTCAGAACTTTGTTTAACATGATGTAGTATCCAGTTTATGTTCAATCCCCATTTCTTGAATCCTAGATCCGCCATGGCACCACTTTTCACAGTTTCAGTTGACAGTGCTCCTAACAACATGGGAAATAATAAAAGTTATCCATGCAAATTATTTGGCAGGTATGTGATGGATGAGTTAGGTTCAGCTTTGCGACACAGTGATGAACCCAATATCCATGTGGCACCTTTTCTATACATGCGTGATGGAACTTTATCATCAGCTGTCAGGTTTGTTTTTTATGTTGTATTCAGCTTTACCTTTCTGTTTCTAATTTTTCTGGGGTATGTAGGGCAACTGTTGTATATTGTCTTGTGAACTTGTCTTCTACCTTCCTAAACATATCACCTCAAAGTCAACTATTGTTTTCAGCTTCACTATTTTGTGGCCAACCCAAGATGTTCAGAAAGGAGATGAGTGCACTCGTGACTTCCTGTTTGGTATAGGAGAGGACAAACAACGGTCTGCCAGACTCACTGCTTGGTTCCATACACCAAAGAATTATTTCATTAAGGTGTTGATTGTTTCTCGATCACCTTTCTTGTCCTGTCAAATGTTCATATTTGCTAAATTCTGTGATATATGTTCAGGCATATGAGAAACGTCTACAGAAACTGCAATCTAAGAAGTTCTTACTGCCTGCTATGGGTTCATCTGAAGCATCAAGTTTGTTTAAAGATGGGAATCAGTTACGTGTTTATACAGATATGCCCTATGTGGAGGAGTTTCTGGCTCGCCCTGAATTTGTGATTAGTATGTTCTTCTCTCCATGTCAATAGTTTTTAAGGTGCCATATTTTTGGTAAATTTCTCCATCTATGTGCCTACTTCTCTTACGGTCTTACCCCAACCCTGGTTGTCATGGGAACATGAGCTAATTCAAAGTTAGAAGATGAAGAACAGGTAATTTTTGATTTTACCAGATAGACCTGTTACTTCTGAGTTGTAAGCCTTACGACCAACCCTTGGCTAAGCTTATGAGAATGAACTGACAGAGGGGCAAAACTAGTAGTTTCAACCATCAACGACAACATTGAAGTTGAACTTGTAGCTTCCTGACTTTGCTAATAGTACCAATTACATGGATGCATCATTGTCATAGGTTATCACATTAGTCAGCTTATGCTGAAGTTTTAGATTTAGAAAGTATCCTGCAGTTGAAGCATTGACTTCTGAGATTGTTTTGTGTGGTTGTGGATGATACTAGATTGCATTCAGTCGCATAGTATTTCATAAGCCTATCTTGCTTATAGGTGTTAGTTACTTCACTTGAAAGAAAATCGAAGGAGCTTGTCTGAATAAGACAAACTTACTTGTAGTTCAATTTGATAATTTTGATGCTCTTCCCACCTTATGTAGCTAATTTGTACCTGTTTCAGATTGTATCTAGATTGTAGTTACGTTGTGTACTCTGGGATTGCAATTGATATGTTTTGGAGTTTGGAACTTTTGGTAGTAAAAGATCTGTCATAGCTTCTTCAGCTGCCAGCTGTTTCTCCTGTTCCTTGAAAAGAAATTTAGCTAAGCATAGTTTCTTCTTTTCTTATTGTAATGATAAACCTTGTTTGGAAACTTGAAGCACATGAGCCGAAGGAAGCAGATATTATATGGACAAGCTTGAAGGTCGATGAAGACATTAAAAAGGCTGTTGGTATCAGAGATGACCAATACCTTAACCAATTTCCTTTTGAGGCTTGTCTAGTCATGAAACATCATCTAGCAGAAACTATTCAAGAGGTACAATGATCCGTTTATTTTCCTGAAAGCAAGCATGCAGAACTTTTTCCAACCTCTTTTATTGTATTCTGGACATTAAGCACTTTTTCTGTAATTTGCTTGTATTCATATATGGTTTGAGACTTTGAGACATAATCACCCTGCATTACTTTGGATGTTTTAACAGGCACATGGAACTCCTAGCTGGTTCCAATCTACTTATGATCTAGAAAAGCATTTGACTGAGCTTATTGGAGATTACTACTCACGTGAAAATCATGGACTTGACAATTTATGGATATTGAAGCCGTGGAATATGGCCAGAACAATAGATACGACAATATCAAGTAATCTATCTGCCATTATTCGTCTTATGGAAACCGGTCCCAAAATTTGCCAAAAGTACATTGAACACCCTGCATTATTCAGAGGGAGGAAGTTTGATCTCCGCTACATTGTTCTTGTTCGCAGTATGAATCCTTTGGAAATATTTCTTTCTGATGTCTTTTGGGTATGTACTGTTCTATTGAATTAGTTTTTTCATTTCTCTGTCCATGTTCCAGATTCATGATTTTAACAAATTTATTCTCTAGGCTATCGCCCTAATATTATTTGACACTTATCTCACTGCTCTCAGGCAAGGTTGGCTAATAATGCATATTCTCTGGATAAACATAGCCTACATGAGTATGAGACTCATTTCACAGTCATGGTATGTTTCAGAATTTTGACCTCTGTTTCTATTTCTCCCTTCCTTCCCCAGTACTCTCTTACATTTTTGCGAACCTTTGTGTTCCTACTTTCTTACATACCAAAACACTGTATTCAGTTTGCTGTTTTTTCTCTTTACCTCCCTTTGTAGTTGCGAGTAAGAGGGTTTATTATAAGCCAGTTTTGATGGGTCATATAAAGGATCTGGATTCACAGCTATCTTTTAGATCTGAACATGATGGGCTAATAGGGGTATGATAAATTGATTGTGGTATCACCCTTGCAGAACTACCGCGGGACACTAAATCACATGCAAACTCCAGAGTTCGTAAGAGAATTCGAGCTGGAACACAAAGGTTTGCAAATCTCCCTAATCTATATCACTGTCGGCATGTCAATGGCTCGAATAATTTTAATCTGCTTCATATATTTCTTCGTTATTACAGTGGAGTGGCAAGACATTCATCAGAGAGTAAGAACAATGATCCGATCTATTTTCGAGGCTGCCATTTCGGTTCATCCGGAAATGCACTGTCCAAAGTCAAGGGCAATTTATGGCTTAGATGTGATGCTTGATACTTTTTTCAACCCAAAATTGTTGGAGGTATGTTCTTCAGTATGGTTAGAGCATTAAGTGATTAATAGAATAACATCTTAGTGGCATGCTTTGGGATCAACTGTTAAAAAACGAAAATTTGCACATAGACGAGAATGCTGATAAAAGGATGACTCTCTCAGGAAAAAAAAGTGTGCTTTTCTTTTTTAAACTACTATTTTTCCAGCAATCTAGTCAATGACCGATATTTTGGTCCCTTGTGCAGGTGACCTATTGTCCTGATTGTACGAGAGCGTGCAAGTATGATATAGAGAACTTGTTTAATGGGGGAGAAATCAGGGGACGAGATTTCTTCAACAGCGTGTTTGGTTGTCTCTTTTTAAACGAAACAACTAATGTAACCCCGTTGTAGCTGCCTTTTAATCGTGGGGGAGACAATGAGGCTGGAAGAACAGGAAAACATAATTGTATAGAACCATAGAACATGAGTGGTGTGTTCTGAGATGTGTTTGATATTCTTTATTTGATACTCCTCTTTTATGTCAGAATGTCAGATATTTTAATTGGTAGTTTTTATTTGAGAGACCCACTAGAAACAGTCACAGAAGTGAAACACAGAACTTGAGAATTGAAATGAACACAAGTGACGTTTGTGGAACTATTTGCATAATAACGTGAATGATGGACAGCTGAATGAAATAACGCAGAACACTAAACAATCTCGTGGCAAAAGCATCTAGTCATCTAGACACATTAACGAGTAGTTGTAATTAAGCCCTGCCAATAAACGCCGTGTAAAGTGGTAGAAGATATCGATACATGACACCAGGCATACCAATTATTTGAGAGCTTCCTGGAATGTCTACGAGACTTTCATCACAGACGCAAATGTTTTCATAATTGAAGGGACATGGCTGGACTTTCTTGATGCTGCCAAGCTCCAAATCATACCGTACCAGCGAATCGTGCTGAGAGTCTGCTGGAAATAACAACTTGCGTCGTCCGTCAGACTCATAATCTAAAATAGGCACTCTCTGGGGTAACACTGCCGGTGCATTTTGCATCCCTTAAATCGCAAACTTTGTCCAAGATTCTTGCACACCGTAGTCGTTCATGATCCAAATTTCGGGAGATTTCGGTCTGTTTATACTTACGCACAACTTGCCATTAAGAACACCTATGTCTCCACAGGTATGTCGCTCCTCCGAGGGGAAGTCAGCTGGCAGCGATAAATTGTTCTCCAATCGTTCGGAAGAAAGGTCAAAACGAAATATTAGCTGCTGATGAGTTTCGGTGTATCCTAGCCAATGTGATCTCTCGTCGTCGTATGCTAGCCAATGTATTCTGTTGTTTAGGAACTTGCCATATTCACGACGAAACTTCCACCTAATCGAAGAGTTGCCTGAAGGCAGAGATTTATCTGCCCATGAATCGGTTTTTAAGCTATAGATCATAGCCTTTCCACCATAAAAATCCGCGGCCACGATCTTATAATCATCATTTTGAGAATCATAACCAAATCCATATGTATATTTTCCAGGGTTCAAGGTCACTCTTTTAAGAGTGAGCGTTGATGGGTTGAATATGGCCAATTCGTTAACACAGTCATGACGTGGTTGTCGTGGTACAAAGTTGCCATATCTGTTGAGGTCATCATATTGGTGGAATTCGTGGAAGCAGACCAAACCATTGCTTGAGCCAACTATATTATATCTCCGTGGGAGTTTAAGCATGATTGATTGGTCGGGGAAGTCGAGATCATCCACAATAATGCAATACTCTCTCATAGTAGCAATATAAAGAGACCGTTTGAGATCAAGATTGTTGATTATGTTGCACCATTCTTTGCGTACGCACTTAAAGCGCATGAGCGACCTCGCTGGAAGCCTTACCAATATCTTGGGGATAATAACATCCATAGGTATGGAGGCCATTCGAAGAGCGACAAGTTATTGTCTTCCTGTTTTTTTTTTTCCTTTGAGGGGGGTGATTTTGTTTGTGATCCTCGCCTCGTCGGCGTTAAAAGAATACCTAATGGGTTGATTTATAATGCTAAGAATCCTAAGCAAAGAAGGAATAATAAAAAAGGAAACGTGGTATCAAGAACCCTTATTCTATATGCACTTCTCACTACATCAAAAATCAGTGCAGTCTTTTATTTTTTCCAAAATACCCCTGAATAAAATACCCCGTTAACACTCTCTTCCCTTCTTTCTCTCTAAACCTAACGGCCTAGCGACCATTTACAATACCCCATGATCAATTTTCATGATTTTGAAGAATCTAAAAGTGTTTCATCTTTTGTTATTTTTTAAAGTTTTTCAATGTTTACCGAAATATAAAAGTTTATCTAAATCATTACATGTTATGGCCAGCATAGCCAAACTTATTTGACCCACTATGGTAGACTTGGCCATACTCGGAGCAATACTATAGCCACACTGGCCATACTATGCCGCTATTACTATGGCAGAACTGGCCATACTCTCATGTGAAATGTGGTATTGAACTCGCGTATGACTTCAATTGTAGGCCGATGAAGATGATAACAATAGCGAAAGTTATACCCCGGCAATTGAAAAGGATGATTTCAAAGACTTGTTCACTACTAGTCAAATGTTCACAAGTCAAGCTGAATTAGAAAAGTGGGTGAGGCAAACAGGAGTCAATAGTAATATTGTTAATATGAATAAATTGTTCCATGTGTGTAATAATTGTAATAAATCTTCTTTCACTAATTGAATTTATAACGAATATTAATAAACTATATATTGTTAATACGAATAAATAGTTCCATGTGTGTAATAATTCAGGTATGCCCAATCAAGCCACATTTTGTACAACAAGTATGGTGGACAATACCATATTTTAGCATAAACCTATGGCAGCATTAACCATACCATGTGTGATTATGGCGAACTGTGCCATATAATATGCATTTGTTATAGCCACATCCGCCATAAAAATCCATTTATTATGGTAACATTTTCCATAGTTTATAAAATTATGGATGACTCTGCCACAACGATCAGATAAGTTATGATAGCGTGCGCCATACTAAAAATTGTTATGGCTACCTTCACCATAATATGTTGTGAACTATGGTGACCATGGCTATAATTGTACAATAAGGTATGACCAGACCGGCCATAGACCCATAGTAGTTTGAGCATAGAGAAAGAAAATTAAGACTTAATTTCGGCGCAACTATTTTTACCCCTTTCCTTTTTTTCCCAGTTTTATATAAAAGGGTATTTTGGTCCAAACAAAAAAGAGTGCAAAAAAATTGTAATGTAATGAAGCACCCCTCACTTCCTCATCAAGAATGCAACTATTTTTATTTTTAACTTATTTACCCTTTTTTGACGCTTAGATTCACAAGAAATGACGTTTAATTCTAAGCTTTTTCCTTTGGTATGAGAAATCGAAGAATCACAAGCATGTACAACAATAACAATAATCGAGGGTAAATCCCATTCAATGGAGGTGCTCGGGTTCAAGATGTACGCAACCTTACCCCTGTTTAAGAAAAAAAGAGAGGTTGTTTCCGAAATTGACCCATATATTGTTGTATTAATAATGAAATTAATAATAAGAATCACGAGCATGTAAACTAAGTAAATCAACTAAATACACATTAATAATGAAGTGGCGATATTGGTTTATACAAGGGTAAGTCACTTAATATATATCTCTTGATTATGGAAACAGAATAAAAGAAAAAGTCTAAACAATTGTGCCAATTTGCAAGAAATTCGAAATAATTCAACCAAACACGCACGTATATTTATAGATATAAAATTATTTTTTTTAGAAATTTTGAATAAATAATATCATAATTGTGCTCGGGCTACAACACTCCAGATTTTGAAAAGGTAATTTTCCTTTTTTTTTTTGAGAACCACCACGAAAGGTGGTTTAGTGCATTTCAATATATCGAGCAAAATCAGTACATTCCAGGTCCTCAATCGACTCCGGCCAAGCTTCGATCCAAAAACGATCACCAAGTTCATATGGTTGCAGCGAAACTAGACTATTTGCAACCTTATTTCCTAGTCTACGAACATGCGAAAAGGAAATGAAATCGAAAGAAACAGAAAGGGAAAAAATATCTTCAATGACGAAGCCCAGGGTGGTCTTCGGGATCAGCTTCTTCTTCAGCTTAGTAATGAGGCCTAGATTGTCACTCTCGGCCACAATCCGTCTATAGCCAGTATCTAACGCTAGCCTCACTCCGAACAACATGGCTCTTGCTTCATTCAGCTCCACGTCAAACGCCCCTTGTGTTTGCAAAGCCAGTTGGTGCACCCCCACTGCCTCCAACTCACCTTCATGGTCACGTAAGACCACCCCCAACCATAACCCCATTCTCCTAAAACACCTGCATCGCAATTAAGTTTCCAAATCCCACATGGAGGCGGTCGCCATAACTCCTGCAAACTCACACTCTTCTTCTCACTCTTTGCATTGGCTTCTCTGTATGCAAATTCACCATGAACACCACTACATCTTGAATTCCAAGCATCCCAAGCCGCAGCTAGCATCATACCACTCCCTAGCAGTTACCTCGAGTTTCCCACAGCTTTCTATCCCATTCACTCTCAAACCATAGAGGTTCGACTACTGGGCAACCACAGCGTGAAGCATAGATTCCTCCGTGACTCCGCATAACACACATCATGTATCAATCGCCTTGATTCTCTTTACCAAGTTCTGCTTAGACGAGACAGCCCCATTAATCATTCTCCACCCAAACATTCGAATGAGGGGTGGGACATTTAACGCCCATAGCTTTGGCCAAATGTTGATAGCTGTAGCACTCATCTCAACCCCGCCAGATTCTAGCTCTTTCCAGCGACGAATGGTTTGATAAGCCGACCTGACCGTAAAGTTCCCATCTGACGTATAGCACCACATTAATCGATCTTCAGGCCACCGTGAGCACAATGGTATTTGGAGAATACACTCAACATCAACGGGTTGCAAGAGTTCACGCATCAGAGTTGTGTTCGTTAATCAGAGGCGCAACACGGATGTTTGGATCATTAAACGCCAATGGAGTGAATACTCGGAATGACGTTGGTCGTGGTAGCCAATTTGACCCCAGACTCGGATTTTTTCACCGTTTCCAACCACCCATCTTGTCCCCTTAGAGATCACATTATGTGCTCCCCATAAGCTACGCCAGATATAGCTTGGCTTAGTACCTAGCTCCGACAGTAAGATATCACAATGGGGAAAATAACGCGCTTTCAATAATCGAGCACACAGGGAATTCGGGTCATGTATTAGACGCCATATCTGCTTGGCAAGTAGCGCGTCGTTACGTTGAAGGCCTATAAATACCGAAAGCCAAGGCCACCATCATCCTTGGGACGGCACATCATATTATCATAGCTCACCCACGAGGTCTTCCGCTTCCCATCCTTGTAACCCACCAGAAGTTAAGTATCAAAGACTAAATTTCCGAACAAAATGACTCGGTGAATTTAAAAACGCTCATCGCATAGGTAGGAATTACTTAGGCTACAACCTTTATCAACACCTCCTTTCCTTCCCAGGCCATGAGAGAAATTTCTCCATCCACCCCTCCATTCGTCTACGAATTCTGTCTTTAATGGAAAAAAACGGTTGTTTCCTTGAGACCCCAATATGCGTTGGCAGTCCCAAATACTTACTGTGTTCCGCAACCTCATTTACTCCAAGAATTTGCACAATTTCCGTTCGAACCCGCTGTGGAACCCCTTTCGAAAAGCTCACATCAGTCTTGGCTCGATTTATCTGCTGCCCGGATGCTAGTTCATACCAGCTCAATACCTCCCGAATTTCAATAGCCTGCTCTTTCGACGCCTTGCTAAAGATAATAGAGTCGTCTGCGAATAATAGATGCGAAATAATGGGCGCGCCATCACAAACTATATGGCCTTGCATTCTATCATTCTCAACGAAGTTCTGTAGGAGGCTCGATAATCCCTCAGCACACAACAAAAACAGGTATGGAGAGATTGAATCCCCCTGCCGTAATCCTCGACTCGGTGTAAGGTGACCTATGGGAACCCCATTAATCATAAAAGAATAGGTGACAGTTGACACACACCTCATAATTACATGTACCCAATCAGCAACAAACCCCATTCTTAACATGAAAAGGTAATTTTCCTTAATGGCTGACTAAAATAAATATGGTTAGTTGGTCACTATGACTCTTTAGGGGTATACTAAAATCGGTGTTGTTGCACGGCTTGCACCCTGTTTTTTTTAATGTTTTGAAAAGTAAATCGAAAATCGAATCAGTCTCTCAACTAGTTCACTGATTCGACCAGTTTAACTGGTTCAACCGGTGCTAAAAACGGGTATTTAAAATTTTCTTTTTAAGTTTTCTAAAAAAAATATTAATGTTAATAACTGGGCAAAACCGGTCAGACCAACACTGTCAGTCCAGTCCGGTTATCAAAACACTGCTTTTTCGGGAGGGAAGGGGGGGGGATTGTTTTTGCGGCCTCGGGCGATGGCTGGATTTATATACATCTTTTTTCAATGGAAGGGAGATATATACACATCTAGAGGAGAAACCCAAAATACAATTTTTAAGGAACCCAAGACAGTTTTTTACGAGAGAAAAAAAATTAAATGAACCCGTTGCATATATAAGAGATTGAGTATTAATGACACCTTAAGTACAGAATAATGACCTCTTCGGCTAAACAGTAATGACCCCACTAACCCAAATTCATATTATGAAACAGGTTCACATAAATTTTTCACTTTTAAGAGTTGTTTTAACAATTTTACAAAAACTTGTAAACCCGTTATATATATTAGACATGATCACTAATAACTATCGGTGAATCACTAATTAGCCCCAAGTTGATTAATGTCTTAAAAAAGTTGATTAATGACCATTAGTGGTTATTTCTTACCCCATCTCATATAGGAAATGGATTCACATATTTTTTCAGTAATAATTTTAATTTTAGGTTTAGACTTGCAAGAAAGAAATGAATAATGCACGTTGAACATAAGACATTTTGTTAATATATAAACGAGATGGAAGAATTGGAATTATACGAGTAGAATTGAATCGGCAATAATTAATCACAAAAACTTGGGTTTAGTGTGAGACTTTTTTTTTAAATTTTTTTTACTATGGGTCATTTTTCAGTTGTATGGGGATCATTTCAGTTTTAACATGGGGGTCATTTTTTCAGTTGTATGGGGTCATTTTTCAGTTTTAACATGGGGGTCATTTTTCAGTTGTATATGGGTCATTTTTTCAGTTTTAACTTGTTATACATTTTTCAGTTGTATGTGCGTCATTTTTCAGTTGTATGGGGGTCATTTTTCAGTTTTTAACTTCAGTTGTACGGGGTCATTTTTCAGTTGTATGGGGGTCATTTTTCATTTGTATAGAATTAGCTTGAAAAAAAAAATCGGAAAAAAATAAAAAAAAAAATTGGGTTATTTGGCCAGACCCGTCTCACTCTAAGTTAGTGTGAGACGGTCTCACACAAATTTTCCTAATAATTAATTATGTTTGTTTCTTTCTTCTTTTATTTTGTCATAGTTCAACGTTTAGCTTAATTTCATTGAATTCGCGTGATTCCTTTAAAAATCTTGTGCATACATCTTGCTTGTTAAAATCCTCAAAAAAAAAAAAATCTACAACTTAAAAATATGAGATTATGAGAAGAAAGAGGTTGAAAGCTTTGGAATTTCATTGATCAGAGACTCAATGTTTACATTAGGGGCTAGGTTATACAATGAAATTATGCATGCCCTCTTTATACTTTGGACTAGTTTGAAACCCGTGCAATGCACGAGATTTGGTGAATTAAATAAACATATTATTTAATATTAAGCTACCAAATGTGTTTGGTATTATTTGTTGGTGATCACTTGTGGAAAAACAATGCCTTGCTCAAAATGTAAGCCATTAAGTGTCAAGTTTATGTCTATTTGCAAATACGGAGTAACATTTATAGAAAAACGGTGGCTTGGCAAATTTATGGTGTGTTATATTTCTCCATAAGAGCATGAGTTGAAACTGAACTGGGCTCCAAGCGTTTTTTACTAAAAAAAATAAAAACAGTTAAAATTATAAACAAAAATGAACTAAAAGAATAAAAGATATTAAGCTGTACAATAAAAAATTGAACTGAAATGGAAAAATCACTAATTTTACTTCAGAAAGACCATTGAACTATTTGTCAAATACTCGGCGTACGACCATAGAGTATATAGATCAATTTTAAGGAGTTATATTTAAATGGGTAGCCAAAATCCTTTGTATAGAAGGCCGAATTATTCAATTATTTTTGTCTTTTGGGTTAGAAATCCAGTAAGACAATGTACATCAAAAAGGAAAAATAGCAACTAAAAAATGAAAACCAATGTAAATATATCCGATATGTAATCGCACCCAAAAAAAATGTACCATGTAAACTTTCACATATACTTCTTACCCTATAAACGATTGCTGAGTGTCGTTTCAGAAAAAAAAAAAGATTGCTAAGTGCCAAAAAAATTACTCCAATAGTGCTAATTTGCATACCTTAAAAGAACTGATCGATGTACAACATGAACTCCTACAGTTTCCCAAATTTGCTTTTTTAGAAAAGCTAACTACCACTTCCTGTAATTGTGATAAGCCCTTCATATTATAATCACAACTCCTATTTTCCCATGCGTATAGGAGACTGGTAGTGTGAATCTCTCCAAGGTCTCTACAATCTTCAAATATTGGAAGTCTATTGACCTGATAAACATGAGAACCATATGAAATCCAAACAACCAATCATATTTTAATAGGTTTGTATTGTACAATTTTGGATCTATTTTATAATTACAAATGAAAATATCCATATGCATTTCAATCAACGTAACCTTTGGTACAAAGCACCATCTTGTCTCCAGTAATCAACCTTTGATATACAAACCACCATATGTCACCAGAACCAAGGGCAAGATAAACCCATTTGTCACCATGTATTATGAGATGGCCATTATGGAATGAAAGTGATGCAAGGTTTGCGATTAAAGATTTACAAAAAAATACACGGCAAGAAGTAATGTTTGATTTCACATTCGTGAATATCTTCTCTAATAAAGGGTAATAATATGAGGTACCTATGTATTAACATTAATACATCATAAGGCGTACTCTAGCGCGCACATCTTCTGTTTGAGTCATTATGATCATGGAGATGGAGGTCTATGAGAAGATCGGAAGAGTTGTTGTGTACGTAGTCATTGCCATTCTTGCTGGCAATGTATCACTTTCTCCGCAAAAGCTCTAGGCTGCAAGGTGAATGGAAGGAAGGTGGTGTGGCAAAATGGGGAGACGATGCACTCCAATTTATAGTCGATAGCTTGTGAGAATACATCGCAGTGGTTTGATCTTTTGTATGAATTTAAATTTTCGATCTTTGATAGGGAGTGATATGTTAACAGATAATTATTTTGGTCGACCATGATTCTATACAACCTTCCTTGAAACGAACAACGCAGATTATGGAAAGATATGCAATCTTTTTGATTGTAATCAATTTGGGTGTGATTACAGGAGTCGTTAGGGGGGAAATAAAGGTGATTATGGGGATATAATGGCTGTAATAATATCTTCATGTTGAGAGCTTCCTAAAACAGGCAGTCCGTGATCAATTCTTACCAATCAAAAGACTTGGAAGTTAATGACGGCAAGAAAGGGCAGTGTACGTACACGGAGTTTGAATTTAAATTTTTATTTACAATTTTTTTATTAAAAGGGTAGGGTTTCATGAAACCCTAAATGATGTACCCTGTTTTATATAATGGTAAAGAAAGATGCCTAGTTAACCTTTTTTTACACAATTTGTGACTAGCAAGTAAAGGTGTACATATATACCGGGTTGATTTATGATTAATAATAAAGGACTAACTAATGACCTAAATATGATTAATAATATATGTTGTAATAATACTTTGAAAAAATCATCCGCTGTACAGATAAACCGGGTGTACGGTGTACCTAAGAATTGGAGAATGTCAACACTAGTTTGAACCATTGAATGATTCAACACCAAAACATCGACAGCACAACTTCTGAATCTTAGCCTCCTACTAATTTAGAACCTAATAAATAATAATACTGTCAAACGGAGATCTAGCTTCAACGAGTTTCAGCGATGAGTCCCATCGGCTACGTATATATTGATTGTGTGGTCTTCGATCTCGTCCACGATTGTGAGATCCGGAAGCCCCAGTTGGCTTTCTTCCGCACTACCTGCCAGTCGGAGTCCGCGACCTTATTAGGACTGCGAGCTGGATTTCGAAACAAGACACCAGGCTCATGAATTATTCTAGACCCTTTCGCAATTGTTACCATGCTTTCCGTACAGAGGTGCAGGTATTCGTAATTGAAGGGACATGGCTTGACTTCCTCCATTGTGTGATGATCCAAATCATACCGTACCATCGAATTCTGATAAGAGTTTGCTGGAAATAACAACTTGCGTTGTCTATCAGATATAGAGTATAGAATCGGCACTTTCTGTGGGACTACGCCTTTCATCCGGCCTGCTGAAATCGTAGCCAGCTTTGTCCAAGATTCATAAACACCATATTCTTTCATGATCCAAATATTACTAACATCAGGTACACTGTCTAGACTTTTGGATGTAAACATGTTTACGCACAACTCGCCACTAAGAACGCCTAAGTCTACCTGTATGGTATGTCCCTTTTCTAAAGTGAAGTTAGGCAGACAAATTCTGTTCTCCCACCATTCGGAACCAAGGTCAAAACAAATTATTTGAGGCCGAAATGTACAAGTTTCCTCTAGAACAATACGGGTATACACTAGCCAATGTAAGCGGTTGTTTAGGAACTTGCCGTAGTCATGATCAATATCGCTTAAGTTTACAGGATTACAATTATTGTATTTACAAACCCATCTTTCCGTTCTTAAGCTATAGATCAATATAGATCCATACCTATTCAGGACCACGATTTTATAATCGTCATTTCGAGAATCATAGCCAAAACCATATGAATCATAGTTGGAGTAAAGTGCTCCTGCTCCATGATGCACATTGTCATACGTCAGTTTTTTGAAGGTAAGCGTTGAAGGGTTGAATACTTGAATATGGCCATCGTGTTACGATTGTAATATGGTTCTCCGTGGCCGGAACGCTCATTATGACAGTAGTACTCTTGTAACCATTGCTTGAGCCAACTATATTATATCTTCGTGGGAATTTGAGCATGGTTGATTGGTCGGGAAAGTCAAGGTCATCCAAAATAATGCAAAAATCTTGCATAGCGGCAATATAAAGAGTCCGTTTGAGATCGAGATTGTTGATTATATTGCACCATTCTTTGCAAACGCACTCGAAGCGCATGAGGGTACTTGCTGGAAGTCTTGCCAATATGTCGGGGATGACATCAAGAGGAATGTAAGCCATTCAAGAGGTTCTTTGTAGGGTGGAAGAAGGGGGTGGCATATATAGGTCCCGTAGGAGAGCTATGAAAAACCTTGTTGGCATCGGATTTATCAGCACATACTCTGACTGTTGGGTTAATTCACCATATACCCGGCAATTTACATCGTACACCCGGGTGTACCTAGCACCGTACACCCACCTTTGTATTTAGGTTATTAAATATTTGACTTTTATTTTTTGTTTATTTAAAAATTAGTTTACAGGGTGTACCTAGCTCCGTACACTCGGGTGTACCATGTACGAATTCCATATACCCATAAAAAAGTCATAGAAAATTCTTCCTGGTTGGTTTTTTCTTTGTCTTGTAAAATAGTTTTTTTTTCTTTTTATAAAAATATTTTTCTTTCATCAGAAAAACAAAAATACATTATACTAAGTTATTCTATTCGGATTTCCCTCTCTCATTTTTTTAGAAAAATATTTTCTTTTATTTTCCATACCATACCATACCATATTCTTTTCAGGTAAAAAGTATACCCAATAAGAAAAAGTTTTAATCTTTTCCATTCTTTCCTTTTAAATTTGGAGTTATGTTTTGATTTTCTCATCTGGGTCATCTTAATTTTGAGGTTTGATCATCTGGGTATTAATAAAATTTTGTTTTGTGATCTGGGTCAGTTTTATTTTGATCCAATATGGGCTCAAAATCTGGTGGTGGTGGGAATACGAATGTTAATCAGGTGGAGGAGTATATTCCTGAGAGTAATTATAGTTTTGGTGATGCTGAGGACTTGACTGATGAGATTGAGGAAGAGAAGGAACTTGTTGGGAAAATCTTAAGGATCAAGGATATTCTGCAAAATTGCCAAGATGAGGTTGGTTGGTGTTTTTTTTTTTTTTTGGGAAGAAGATTAAAACTAGTTATTATGTGAGTTTTTGTTGTTGACAGCGTTATGCTTTTGTTTGTAATTAGTTGTATATGATGAGGTTGAGTTTAACTCGAGTGTTTCTGTAACTGTTTGTGGCAGCAGTCTGAATCTGTGGTGTTTGAATCATTAAAGAGGCTTCAGTTGATGCACTTGAATATTGATATCCTAAAGGTTTGAGATTAGTCCTTAATTATACTGAAGATCAGTTTTTTAATCTGAACATTTGCAGTGGACTGCATGTGGCTGTGATTAGGGTTTTTCTCATGTAATTAGTTCTGAGTTCAGGAAACTGGGATTGGCAAGGCTGTTAATAACATCAGAAGACATTGCTCAAAGGACAATCGTCATCTATCTCAAAAACTGATAGCGTATGGCACTATTACAGTATTACTCTTTGTCATTACTTCCTTGATATGCTTTCATGCAACTGCCTATATATGCATGGTACATTGTTTTTATCAATATCAATAGTAAAATGGCTATGAAGTTGAAAGAATTAACTCCATCTTTCAGCTTTAGGCGATTATGGACTATAGCAAAATGGCTAAGAAACCTTCCATTACTTCTTATTTTTGGTGAAGCTATTGGAAGTCAATATGTCAATACAACAATTGGTCAATCACGGAAACAACCTCTCTGTTTTCTTAAACAGGGGTAAGGTTGCGTACATCCTGACCCGAACACTCCCATTTAATGGAGATTTACACTCGATTGTTGTTGTTGTTGTAATAGTGCTGGGTAAACGAGTGTATTTGATAGCTGCTGCTTTAGTTGAGGAGCTCAGTATGTTGCATGATCACAGCTGCTTGTTCTTAGGAGTTTGTCGTGTTTTTCTGCAGCATGATAAAATTTAGTTTAACCTGACTTTATGGAGCTGAAGAGAATGATGTGAAAACAGACTTTGTTATAGTTAAGGGCTCGCCTAAATTGGGGGTAATCATTGAGGGGTAATAGTATGAAAATGGAAGAAATAAAAGGGAGATGATAGTTGGGGCAAGTAGTTAATGGAAGAAATTGGAAGAGAGAGAGAGTAATCATTCACCCCCAAATGGGTCTAATTCATTCAAGCTCTCTCAAGAGTAATTATTCCTCCATTCCCCTCCTCCCATTTTCTACTTGAACCACCACCACCTTCATCTCTTTTCCTATTGAAATTCATTGCATTTCTCCCTTAATTATTACTCTCAATCCAGGCATATCCTAATTGTGTAGACTTCTTGGACTTAGATGTATAGAGGATTTAAGATGATATCTGTATATGGTGTATGATTCGCAAGTAAGTTACCTGAATGGTAGTTTTCGTCTTTGTAAGGGTAGGATAGTTTTTTTGCTGTCAAGTGCTACTGATCATTATGTTTCGTTTCTTGTTTACCCTCTGTACGTCCATATTTGTTGATTATGTTTCCGTTTTCTTCTGTTTTGGATGTCAGCGGATGGAAGGTTCTTGTTGATGAGTGGATGGGAGCTACACAAGAGATTGTAGGTCTCACTGCCGTCGCTCAATTTGTTATTACTAGGGCATGTTATTTATTACAGTACATTTTACGCTATTAATTAAGATTTAAGGGACCGTATCTCCTGTTTACCTAGAGAATCATTTCAATTCTCTTCCTTTTGTAGAAGGAGGTACTCCTGCTTCTGTTAACCCCTCTACTGTTGATGAAGAAGGTCTTCCATCTCCTGCATTAGATGAAGGAGAATTTGCTGCCATCACCCAACCTATGGAGCTCTCTCGGTTATAAGGAAGTGGTTGTATCATCAAAGATATATATGGCGAAGAAAACACGCCGTAGACCGTAGTGAAGTAAAGTTAGGCCATGCCTGGAATGATGGAGATGATTAAGGGGGAATAATTTACAGATGAATCATTACTTGGGGATCTTTTGCTGGGGGGATAAATCACTGGAGTAAAGATTGCCTTGGTTTGGTTTATTATTGAGGAGTATGATGAAAAGTGTACTAGCTGGGTGAGTGATTGT
>ONZK01003025.1:94562-104910 GCA_900322385.1 Pharnaceum exiguum
GAACTGTAAGCGTACGGGCACGTGAATAAACAACGACAACAACAATCGAGTGTAAATCCCCACGGACACGTGAATACGAAGGGTACATTTGTCCTTTTTTTGTGTGTGTGGATTCATAGGGGGTACATGATGTGGAAAAATTAGGGCGAAAGTAACAAATCAACCCCAACACTTTGACTCATGTGCAAATCAATTCTTTAACTTGAAAATGTAACAAATCATCCCCTAACTTAATTTTTAAGTGTTAAATAGCTCAATTCTTATTTTTCTTTTTTTAACAAAAATATTTAAAAATGAAACTTCATACTTGAAAATTGTAAATAGATAAATACTTAAAATTATACTCCCAATTAGTATAACATACTATAACATACAATATATATATTAACAAAAAGAAAAGGTAAATCAAACAATATAGCCATCAAGGCTTTCTTGGTAATAATGATTGACTAACACTTTAATTTCAAAACTTTACTAAAGCACCTTTATTATTAGGAAACATATCATGTATGATTAAATGAGCAAAGCACGTGTAGAGATCCTCTCCCGTAATTGGAAAAGACCTGTTTATGAAAAATTATTTTTGGCTAGTATCAATTACATGTGTATGTAACAGCGTCTTGATACTGGCATGAGGTCCCGGGACAACATGTAGTAAAACCATTGCAATGCTCTCCCCTAGAAACACAGCTAGCACAAGAGCACCAATCCTCAGAAGGCCATGGTGTTGAACCGACGAGACAATAACAATAAGATCCCGGACAACAGCTACCGTTGATGCCGAACCGGTCACATGGCGTATATGTGCTAAGACACTCCTGGGCTGCAATAATATAGGAAACAGAAGATGAGAAGAAACGAAGACAATTAATTAGAGAAGCTCAACTTTTTTAGCTCCTTACCACCCATCGAAGACATGCGAATAATTAATATGCCCTGTACAGCTACTTACTTTGCGATAGTACCTTTGCTCATTAATCGATGTCTATAGTACTCTTGTTCCAAATTGCTACAGTATTTTTGCAGTTTTGCTATGTAATTGTTGTATGTACCCTTGTTCTCAATTTTCTACATCTCATTTGCTAAGAACAACAAGTGAGTACATCTTTCCTTCTTCTAATTTTTTGAATTTTGATGGCAAAGTACACCTTTCCTGAGAGTACTAGTACTACGTACGTGAGTATAGTATACCGTTGAATCTTTGATCAAATCTTTCATAATGCGGGCGGGTGTGGGTGGGAGAGGACCTATCTTGGGTGGTTTCGGGGAGGAAATTAAATGAAAAGGAGATAATTATGACGTTTGAGTTTTGATCATGCTAGCTGGCTAGCTTAGCTAGTCTTATCATTGTAATCTAATCGTTTGACCCTAATGAAAATTCACGGAGTTTAACCCAGTAAAAAAATGAAAGGTAAGTTAAATATGGCATGTAAAGCATCATCAGTCCATCATTGATTCAATTGAAAATAAAATAAGAGGGTAAAGTAAGTTTAAACCTGCTGCAATGGACACTAGCAAGACTGATACCATAGCGATCCTTAAAAAATTCCTGATCAATGCAGTTTTCTCCATCACCAATACCACAAACTACTCGTTAAAACTTCACAATGCAAGTTTGATTGTTTCTATTGATTGATGATAGCTTAAATTATCTTCTTCTACCGCCAACTCTTTATAATGTGAAATTACGATTAAATTACTTCTGAATTTCCAAACGCGTCTCAATAATATTATTGTTTACGGAGTAGTCTAATATTGTGTTGCACCTTGCAACTCGAAAGCACAGTTGGTAATGTCAAATGATCATGTGCACAAAGGTATCCTTTTTTTGTCATGAATAATGGTAATTTTAAAATGTAGCTGACTACTATTATATAATTAATCATCGACTAGAAGGACGAATATAAGCACATGATAGTTGCACTAAAATAAAATAAAAAATAGAGTATGAAGTTTAATAGATGAAATAATTGTTAAGAGTCCCACCACAATGTCAACTTTTCACCTTGTTCTTCTTGTCGTGGTTCTTATTGGAGTGGCGGAACTATACATAGAACATTAGCCAGATAAGCTTATAAATATATTAAAATTAGAATCAGGCGTAACTAACAAGGCACAGGCCAATTCTGTTCAAATAATAAAATAAGAATAATAATAGAAAAAACAGTAACAACTTAACAAGGCACAAGGGCCAAGCACACGTGGGAGTACCAGCTAGCCAAACGGTCGCTAGAACTAGTTGGGTAAGGTACCACATTAAACAACCCGATCGAGCAAGCCAGAAATACCAATCTGTTTAATTGATCTCCTCCAACACGAGATTGGGGGAAACTGAACGTTGATACTGCCTCGAAAGGGAACCCTGGTCAATCAGGTGGAGGTGGTATTTTCCGCTCACACTAGTGCATTCATTCGAGCTTTTACAGTCAAGCTCGGAAGGTGTACTGCCCTTCAAGCAGAGCTTCTAACAGCGCTAAAAGGCTTGCGCATTGCCCACCAGATGAACTACAAGATGATCGAGCTAGAATCAGATTCCAAAACTGCAGCATCGCTACTCAATGGCTGAATGGCGCACCATGTGACTCTAGCCCATTCTTCTATATAGTGCACCAATGTAGACAGCTCATACAAGCTCCAGGATGGGTGTGAAATCCAGCTACATCCCACGAGAAGCAAATATGGCAGCAGATGGTCTAGCAAATTTCAGTTTCTCATGTAATGATAGAGTTTGTTTTTTTAATTCCCCTCCTTCCCATTTGATGCCCATCTTAGTAGATGATGCAATAGGCCTCCAAAGGCCTCGATGTACTTGATTTTCACTTAATCAACTAGGGGCTTGTCTCCCCTTCAAACCAAAAAAAAGAAACACCCCGAGCAAAAGATGGCAAGGCAAGGCAGTTGCACGGCTGGACCCAAGGGTGAGACCGCGCCGGACACATATAGAATGATAGATAATAAGAATAGTAGGCCAGGGGGCGGGTAAGAAAAATAAACGCTGAATGCCGGGTAGTGGTGACATCTACGACGATCAGCGGCCGAGACAGACAGAAGACGATAAGAATGAAACAGATCGGGAACCATTTGTTACATAATCTAAATTCTAGTTCCGTTTTGCCAAAAAAAATAAAATAAAATTTTATTAAACAAATTTACCGCATGGAACGCTGTAAAGTGCAACTACTAACTACTCCATTCTTCTCCCTTTGGCAGCAAAGCTTAATACCCAACCTGGTATGGTTGAAGGCTAAAGAAGAGAGAGTTGCTCAAGTGGTAGAGAGCACACCTTCAACCCTTAAGGTTGGGGGCTCGAATCTCACTGGCCTTAGCACCTCCCTATACACAAAAAAAAAATAAAATAAGCTGCACCAAATGAAGCCAGCCTCCACGATGTCTTTCGGCTCCTTTCCCGGCTTACTTTTTTTTTTCAGTTTTCAAACTCCTTACCATCACAAAATTGGCTCCAAGAAACCTATATGAGAAATTAGGCTAAACAAGATACTCGTACTACAATTCTACTAGCCCACCTCTTCTTGAGTGCTAAAAACTCCATAGGGATCAAGCAATGAAGAACTTGTTATAGCCTCATGCAATTTAATTAAGGGAGATCAGAACCCATTGCTCCACCCACTTTGCATGAATTCATGAAAAACGATATCTCAAACTGTAGAACATCCTTACACAGCTTTACCAACTATCCTGTACATTATCACTAGCATTACTGGAGGAGTAGCTTATCATGTAATCAGTCAACCAAAGTAAGCAGACAGCTAGTGAACCAACCATCCTGTACATTATCAACTCATCTGAAAAAGTAGCAGAACATTTACAGAAAATGTGCATCTATAATCATCAACCTCAATGCCGCTGAATTTGTTCAGCATGTCGGTGTGAAAGTGCAGCTAGTTTCTTTTGGAATTCCAGATTTGACATACGTTCCACTTCCAATGCGCGTTCAAGCTGGTATGCAAGTAATAAAGTGAGCAGTGATCAGTAAAGACTAAAGACAAGCTCTAGAATCTGATGAACACAGAATAAATGGTCACCTTGGCTGCTCGTGTACTCCATTCGCTTAGAATAGCTCTCAGCCGCTCATTCTCTTCCATGTACTGTAGTTACAGTTGTAACACAAATTAGTAGTCATCAAATATAGATATTAGAGCACTATTTTGGAGGGGGCACTCTTTGCCAGATACGAGTTCTCTAAATTCGCCTAAGCATCAAAGCAATCACTTAGCTCCAAATTGTGAAAACGATAACAGTTGTCTAACCGAGCAGGAACCTAGACCAAATTTCTTATGGTATAATCTTCAGAGAATCAGAACAGACCTGATTATTAGTAATGCGAATCCGCTGAACCTCAGCGTCCTTATCAGCAATTAAAGATCGAGCAAGCCGTAGTTCAGATTGTAGTTGATCCATCTAAAACATCAAGTTATTTTATGAGTGACAGTGGCAAAGAATGACAACAACAGCAACAACAACAACAACAAAGAACAATCAGGAAGTCCCTCGAAGTAGATGAAATTTAACCAGTTAGGACACTCTTCGCAACCAAGCACATTCATGTTTCCAGTCACCGCAAGACGATAAGTCTATACATGTTTAGATTTTCATGGCACCCGCCTTTTAGTGCCTTTTCTCATACTCAAAGACACTTCAATCGTACAATTAGGTATTCAGACAGAATATGAACTCAACATAGCGATGAGTAAACGTCATTCAAATTGCACCAAGAGACATCACTTTTGAGTCTTGGCCCAACAAACATACTTTGAGATATTGCATAACCAAATATGATACTCCTATTCAACCATGGCTACCAAATTCAGTTCAACTTCTCAGAAAAGACAGTCACTGACCAAAAGGCTAGGGATGGCAAATTACCTCAGCAGAAAGGGTTCGCAATTCTTGATCACGAGCTGCCAAAAGATGCGCAAGGTCAACCTGCAACAAAACGAGATCTTAGGAATTTTGTTTACTCAACACTTCTCCAAAGACAGTGGTACTCATCTGTATAACCAGATAACTCGAAGTCCCATGTAATGCAGTTAACTAATTCAATCACACAGAAAAAAGGGGTCAATTTGTTTGTCAGAAGATGTTCACCTGAGGAGTACTCCCACTCTCAGACCTTTCATATTTGCTCAAACATTCCTGCAGCCGTAGAATCTGAAACAAGTATGAAAAATGCTGTTAGATACAACTTATTCAGAGAACATTACGATTAATAAATAAATTACACAAAAGCAGTCAAGCTAGAATAAGGTGGATAGTGATATTACCTCCTCACACAAAAATTGAATGTTTTCTCGCTGATATTGCAGTAGTGCCATTTGCTGGTCAGAAAGACGACCACCATCATGATACCTATCCCACACATGTATGACATTACAACCCCCGAAATTGTTCACCTTGTTTCAGTAAGGAGTAAAGACATATCACCAGTTCACCACAACCACCACCAGCAACAACTAACAGTAAGGACATATCACCATTTCGCATATTTAGTTTAAAATACCTTAAACCTTCCAGAGAACTACATGGTTGAAGTGGAGAATACAATGAGTTCAAGACATCAGGCTGGGAATCCAATGAGTTGTATTGGTGAATATAGCCTGAGACAAAAATGTGACTTACAAGAGTTACATGATCATACTTCAAGTTCCACAAAATGAACTTCTGCATCAGATATCTTTTACTATTTCCAGAAATTCTGGGATATAATCCACAGAAATTAGGATGCATAAGAAACCCAAAAATGTGGGCAATTCTCTAGTCGGAGAGCAGTTGGAAGTTGAAAGTTTGAATCTTCAACTTTACCTCCAAACAATAATGAAATAGAAAATGAAACATGTACACTTACCAAACACAAATGTAAGACTTCCTTTATTGATGCTTAATTAAGAATTAAAACACCAGCTCAACATGAAAGCCAAAGTTCATTACAGTTACATGTATTTGCCCCTTAGATAGTTCAACATGCAAGCTAAATCTAGTTCATTTGAAGAAAAGAGAGAAAACAACCCAAAGAAATTAAATGCTCATAATAGCAAGTCAATTTTCAATTTCGTCCTATGTAGTAAAAGGTGATATATATATATACTACCTCCGTTCTTTAACTTGCTTCTTGTTTCCATTTTGGAGTGTTCTTTAACTTTCTTCTTGTTTCCTAATAAAGCCTCTTTTTTTGGGTAAATTTACTATTCTAACCCTACCACTTCAATCATATTACATGTCACTACCTCACAAATCCCCTCACATTTCCCCACTTGTGGGTAATTTAGTCTTTAAATCACCAATGTCAAGTGTCCTTAAAATATGTGCCATTTCCAAACAAGGAGCAAGTTAAAGAACGGAGGAAATATATAACAAAATAATCAGAAAAAGTAACTTTGTTGCGAAACAACAACAAAAACAGAGCAAGTAACAATTCATTCAACATCAAGATACCTCAAAATGACCACAAAAACAAACATACCAATGTAGATGGTCATAAAGGAACCAGCAATTACTACTTCTATGAGCATTATTATCCTGCAAGCATCATATGACGAGCCATGTCAGGCAACCGAATTATACCAGAGAAAGCACAGGATTATTTCAAGCTAGTCAATATATATAAATATATAAATAACCAAGAGAAAGGTTTGTATCAGAACATAATTTCATGTAACTTGAAAGTTCTGGTAACTTGTGTAGCTCATGCTAAAGAGAAGGGAAAGAACATACAGCAGAGTCAATGCTAGATATAGGTAGTTTATCAAATGCTAGTTTCCAGTTCAATTTGCAATCAATCAAAGGAAAACCATACGGCGTATGTCTTTAACTATTTGATGTCATCTATCTGTAATAGACTAGCAAGATACAGAATCCATGATCTACATTTTAAATGCACCAATTCACAAAAACTATTCGTACCAGCTGTATTTCCCTCTATCTACACGATCCCTATCCGCCTTAATCACTCTTTTTGTTTTGTCTTCATAGTAAAAGTCGCTAATCTCCCTAAACGCAAACAACCTTCAAACATAGCCTACAATTCTATTGGAAAACCCCAGCTTCCTTCCCTTGAGTTAAACAAGTATCTCCACAATGACTGAGAGCCATTGCGCAATGCAAAAAGTAAATGAAGACAGTTTCACTGCGCTTTGCTCAGGTAACACAGAGGTGGATCGGATCCACCCCGGCTTGTTTTTAGTTTCTACATCATACAATTGGTAGATAACTGGCTAGTGGAAAACTTTCAAGAGGTACTCTATGCGTCTGCAAAGTAGGTGAGAGTAAAGCTTGCTGATTTACAACTGAAATTATTCCGATGATTTAATATCCCCCGGCTTATAAAATAAGCAGTCTCCTTTGAGGAAAAGCTGTACTCAACCACAGAACCACGCCTTATTTGGATGGAGGGGCAGAGCAAGATGACGTATAAAGCTAAAGACAAAATGGCAATGATTTATGAGTTAGTAACCAATGCGCATAAACTAAAATTCCACATGTGAATCTTATAATCTGTTCATCAAGAATTCTGAGAAGACTCAAGATGAACTTCAATCTATCCTGCATCGGTACTAATTAAAAAAGGGTTTCTCTGCTTGGAGCTCTTTGCAAGAAAGGGAGAAGAAAATTCATTTTTCGACGAATAGCTCGCATTCCTCTTCAAAACATGTTTGTCATTCATCACCACCAAACCGCCATCACACTAATCCAACTCCCACCACCACCAATTGTTTATACAGCTGTCAATAATCCACACTTGCCGTCTTCACCATCAACTGTTTTTCTTCCTTCCACTATCATCCTTACTCCATCTCGCCACTTTCGTCAACGAAAATTTCTAGATCCATCTACACACTTTACGGCTCGGGTATGGTGGGTAGATCTCACCACCCAACCTCCGCTACACCCGCAACCGCCCACCGCAGTGAACATATCCTCATTTCTTTATTTTCTTTTTCCGCCATCTCTTCTCATAAATGTTTTAGGTTATGATTTTTAGGGGGCACCACTAGGCGGCGATGGGAAATCATAACCTAAACCCCTAGTTTAGTATCACTGTTTTGTGAAGGGTTTACCCTTCCCTACTTTTTCCCTTAGGGTATCTTTTTAATTAGCCGGCATTGACCTAACAGTGCTCTATTGAAAACATAAACTCTTCTGATTTCAACATCGTTGATTGCGGAGAAAACTTTAGTTTTCAACTTTCTAACTCCAGCTTCCAACTATGCATTAACTTTTCAGGTCACAATCTCAAAAACTGCTAAAATGGGAAACTAAATTGCCTTGCTATTTTGAAAACATGTAACACTACGATGGATGACAACCGAATTGAGGAGGGTTGACAAACCAGTTAGAAGGGCTTAGGCAAATGTACAATGAAACTATCACAATTGAAACTCTGCTCAATGAACTACACACCACTAAAACTTGAATATCATTCAATATGTTTTTGCAATGAGTAGAAAACAAAAAATCGTGAAGATACAAGAGGTGAACACATTCCGACACTGTACAAAATAACTATAACATGGATAAAGAAAACATACCTAAGCAATGCAGATGAAGAGAGAAAGCTTATCCGAGGTTCCCAAACTACAAGAAGTAGCATGGCCGCAGTCCCTGAAAAAGTATGTCAAAAGAAGACAATTTATAACAAACAGCAGTCTAGGAACAACCGAGAATCTACACAACTTGAAACAAATAATTCACAGAAACTGCATTCTCCATGATGGTAATAAACTGGGGTTTACATCACAAGAACTTTTAAACTTTTGCACTGTGATTAGTGAACCGCTAGTTCCACAAACTCTTCATCTGGTTGATCATCATGCCATTGGATATCTCGTTCCTCTAAGCATATGGAAAATGTTCATAAAACTTACTGGAGGACATGCACATGGATACTGAATTAGGAATTTAGGATAGTTATGCATGTACAGTGTACCTAATTTCAATGAGATCCACAGCACAGTTGCCAGACTCGGAAGTCTGAAGCCAACAGGTCACGCTACAGCAGATGAAGATGAATATTGAACACAGTAAAAACAAATTTAGATCCAACACTCTGATGCCAAAAGGTAGCTCACATTATAACATTCTTTTCAGTTATCCTTTCAAGATGTTCTGGAAGTGTACGTCTGGGCCCAAATGGCGTAACCAATATATCAACATTCTTCAAAATAACTCCAAGAAACACCCCATTATTTAGATTTACCATCTTAACTCACCCCATCTCAAGTTAAAACTCAAACCATAGTACCATACCCATCTGAAATCACCCAATATCAATGGGAGACAACCCTTAAACAACCTACTGTAAAATCACCCAAATCAAGGTGAAAATTAATCCTATCAAGGTGTACCACACAAATTCGCCTTAGACCACCCTATAAAAAAAAAAAATAGAAGGAGCATGAAGAACCATGACTTTAACTTCCAATATCGGAACTAAAGAGTGAGTTCTCATATTGCTAGAAATCTATAATATATAACTCATAAGTATTAGGAAAAGTGCACAAACCACATATGATCCAAACCATCCACGTGAAAAAAAGTACCTACATACCATAGGAAATGGTTGCGAAAGGGAGGCGAACAATATGCTTCAACTTCTGGCTGAACATGTAGTATCCCTGGCATAATAGTAAAGGACTGTCGTTACTTACATAAAGCAATATCGAGCAACAATGGCGGTGGATGTACGCACCGGTATGTTTTCTTAATAAGGATCATTACAAATACTTCGGAGGTATGAGAGCTAAACTGTTCTAGAGTCAAAAATTAAACCGCCATCATACATCATGTTACGCAGCCTAAACTATCAACTGGTGAGATACTAACCAGCCTTCCTAGTTCTTTGAAAGAAAAGAAAAAGGCCAAACATTCTTATCAGTCAAGTCATTCAACCTCAGAGTAAAATAAACCATTTCGCAGCCTTTATAGCTGAAACCGTCAAACAAGACAACAGCAGAACTAACTGAGGAAATTTTGTTTGAACCCGTTTCATATATAAGATTGGGTGAAGAGGGGTCATTAATAGCCAGGGGCAGGGGGTCATTCATGTTTATCCGAGGGGTCTTTAATGACTAACCGAGGGGTCAATTTACCGAGTCTTATATATGAAACGGATTCACACAATTTTTTGTGGAACTAAATACAGACGGATAGAGCTGGCCAACGATTGGTTTGTAGTTGGAAATTGAGTCGAAATCGAGTCGCTGAAACCGAATCGAACCGAGTCGGTGGAAAATGGCATCGGAGTCGAACCAAATCGAAAAGGACCGATGCGACAACGATTTGAATTTTTTTCAAATCGACGATTCGGTTTGAGTCGAGTCGGTTATAAATCGGT
>ONZK01003025.1:105933-116503 GCA_900322385.1 Pharnaceum exiguum
AAAAAAGAGTCGAGTCGAATAGAGTCTGAATGAAAAATGAGTCGAATCGTAGTCGAATCGGTTAGGTTCGGTTTGGCAAGATTGATAATTGAATCGAGTCGAAGTCGAGTCGTCTAGGTTCGGTTCGGGTTGCGACTTTACAATATTCATTTTGGCAAGTCGAGTCGTAATCGAATCGGTCTCAACGGTTTACTTAAGGTTCTATATTTCTGGAATTCGGAATCGGGACGAGTCGAGTCGGAGTCGAACCGAGTCGTGGCCAGCTCTACACAGAAGTACAAGTGACATAATAAAGCAACAATTCAGAATTTACCTGCAAACGAACTTTCTGCACTTGGTAGACCAAATACTGTTGAAATATGCCTGCACCATTATTATTACTATTATTAATATTAACAATCAACTGAATGTAAATGTATCATCATCTTAATTAAAATTAGGCAGCTGAAACCAATCAATCAATCATAACATGACAAATGAGATGAACCTGTGATGACTAGTAAAATTACATTGCAGCTGCAAAGCAAGGGTGAGATCCACGCCTTAAGAGGGTGAAATATCCAGGGCGCACCTATTCCCACAATCGCATATCCAGCCTGTAAATTTTTTAAAAAAATAAGACAAATTCATAATGGGGAAAGTGGGGCGTGAATTGGAGATGATAAAAATAGAATGTGACTTGCCAATAGGAAAGTGTAGAATATGCTCCCGTATATTTTTGTGGGTTTTCGATGAGCAGCAAGTGGGGCGTCGTTAAGTATGTCTAGGAAGAGGTTCTCTTCTTCCGATGGGGATGCGGGAGTGCCGCGTGGGTTGGCCATCGGTATGATTGATTGTCCGTCGACGGACAATTTTGTGTTTTTTAGGAAATTGATGGGCAGATAGATTGTCAGTTAATGAAGTGGAGTGTGATAAGTCGAGGTTCGGTGCGACTTTTGGAGGTTGGTAAGTAACTGGGTGATTCGAAAATCAAAACGAAGGTTGCGAAAGGGGGGAGAGGAGGGGGGTGAATTTGGTTAAATTATCACTTTTTTTTAGTGCAAAATGTAAGGAGTGAAATTTCAGACTGTAATTTTACTCTACACTCTCACAGAGGCGAGCACATGATTTTATCATTTTTATACTGAAATTGTTAAAAGTTGTTTGGTTAGACATATGAAATTAATATGGGGGTGGCAATTCGGGTTAGAAGATCAACCCATAGAAGTAGAGTAAGAAAGTTATACACCTTAGAGAGAAAAAAATTGTGGTGGGTAGAATAGGAACCAAGACCTCTATTTTGTCATAGAGTGTACAAACCATTGAGCCAATTTGTCTTAATGTCAATCATATGGTGCACATCAGCCTAATTATGTAGTGCACTGTAACTTTTTTTTATTTTTTTCAACTGTTTTCATGTAGTGCCCATGCACCACCCTAGCATAAGGTGGCTCTGCCTATGTCAACCCATGTAACTAGTCGTACTATTTTCATGACGGTGCCTAAATAAATCAAATTTTGTGTGAAATGATTAATTATTAGTTTTCCGTAAATGAGGCCGAGTTTGTGTCATTTTTAGTCGTGTCAAGTTCGTGTTTCCTTAGTAAATTCGTATCTTGTTTGTGTCGTGTCAACTTTTACCAGTCTTAAAGATTATGAATGAATGAAGGGAAAAGGGGGTAAGGGGAGAATTGTCAAGTTTGCGGGTTGCTTAAATATAAGTTGATTCTTATATTGTCAATGAAAGAAAAGTCTAAAATTCTATGATTTAGAATGATAGCTAAATTTGAGTGAAGAAAAAACAAAAAAATGATATCTAAATAAGCGTGTCTTTTCCCTCAACATTTTGATTTTGTAGTTGCCATATGTTATTCACTTATTTGTATTTGCATTTTTAATGAATCCTTTTTGTTTTATAAGTTTAGAGGCCATTCTTGTATTTAGTGATATAGAATACCACTTCAACCCTTAAAAATTGAAGGTTGATTCTCATCGACCTAATTGCCTCCCTTGGAGAAAAAAAAACCATAGAGAGATAGTATGTTTTTCCATGTACTTTGCAGGAGGTACCTTGGGTAAATTAAAATTTGGGACCTCTAACTATTATAATGAGTTGGATAAAATTCTAACTTGAGGTCTTGAGGTAAACTACAAATCATTTCTACCCATCACAAACAAAAAAAATACGGCCTTCAAAGAGAAATTTTCTTATACTTGTATTCAATGTATTGGAAGTTTTTCCATGTCACACTTTGTGAAAAATATACATGATGGTTAATCTAGCTTTGGAATGCATGACAAATGGAGTAAATCTTTTCCATTATAAGCCCAATGTATATCTGGCCGGAAACTTCATCTCACGTGGAGGGAAGAACCATACTAAAGCCTATTAACTGAGGTCTGAAGCACGCTGCAGAAGTCGCTACCCTCAAAAGAGTGTGTTGTTTCTTCCTCGAAGGAGTTTTTAGATCATGCAACAGTCGGATAAGATGCGCAAGTAGCAATTCCTGCATCATCATTGATTTAAGTCAAATTAATAATCAATATACTGCATAAAACCCAGGGCTTAAAAAGACCATAGATGCAAATTAGCAAATATGCAACGAGTGTTTGTGTAACAAAAGCCTGCATAACTAACGAACACATGAAAGTATGAAACATCATTGATCGGCATTTGTGTTTGTATCTTTGTGAATGTGTGGGAATGGGTGGGCGTGGGAGGGGTAAGGGGGGACTTTCACCCATTAATTTATACTAGTCGACCTCAATTTTCATCAGCTCTGATAAGCTCTGTTGTTTAAACTGTGATAACTGATAAGCTGTGGTAAAAAAAATCTACATAACTTACCACACATGTTCTTCCCCATCTCCATTTTGAAGTATCCATTGTCACCCCAGTCTGCACCCCATGAATTCTTGATAAGCCAGTATGGGACTCCATCTTCCACGCCATAACCCACAGCAAGAACAGCATGGTTCACATCCTGCCAAATAAATTAAATCCAACAGGTCAGATTATTTTAGCACTCTGTGTGACCAGGATTCCTGTCTCATACTGTCAGATTTAACTTCATTGCAGTGAAAATGTTAATGCATCTGCATCCCAGTATCGTATCATTTTCTCGTCTATTAAATGGGTTAGGAATTCAGGTGAGTGTTTCTCCCAAAGCTGTTGCTTGTTTTCATAATTTGATTACTCACCATGGGAGTATTGCCACAAACTGTGCTGGTGTAAACTCCCTTCTTATAGAAACGGAATCCTGTAACAACCTGAAACGCCACACTCACTGGGCGGACAAATGCCACTGCATCCTTGAGTTCATCTTCAGCACCCTGCATTCAGACAAGCAAGTTTGTGATCATTCAGTATTGAGTTAGCTTCTTTAATCCAAAATGAAAATCTGTTTCTACTAAAAACTTTTCAGCTTCACTTAATTACAGTCTCGTAAGTCATATAAAGGTTTCAAAGCTTTGCTAGGTCAGGTACATAGCAGATCAAAGAAGCTAAACCATGTATATAGTGAACAATTTCAAACTTCCAAGCAGACTGACCAATTACCAAGTTTAACTACTTTCTAAGCTGTAACGCGGTAGTAATATGCCAATCACAATTCATGCCAAACATAATTAGTAGCATACCTGGGAGATATTGAAAGAGTTAGAGACCCGAACACCAACATTCTGAGCAGAGAATTTGCATTGCCCGTCTTTTCCGGTGTAAGGATATGCATCTTCAGTGTCCAAACCTCCATTGTACTTGATGTACTCGAAAGCCTGGGATGGCAGACCACCATTGCAGCCATTGTTATTAAACGCTGCGGCACAGTCAACAAGCTGTTGCTCAGACAAAGAGATGTTCTTTCCGAAAGCCTGTGCATAAGCTGCCTCCAGAGATCCAGTTGTACTGCAAAACATTGATCAATGATTAACTAGTCCGATACATAAGAAACATGATATTAGCTCACAAACAAACATCAATGTTTATAAGCCAACCTGAAGGTCCAGCAAGATCCACATTTGCCTTGATCCTTTACTGCACTAACTATCCCCTCGTCTCTCCAGTCTTTCTGCAAATCAAGTAAACAAAAAAAAGAGTAACTTCCATCAGATTGTGATAGATTGGTGGCTTGTTGAAATCAAGCGACTAACACAATGCACACATATAACTACAAGTGGATAATGGTCATTTTCCTCAACTGAAAATATATGCTCAGACTATCAGTGTCACAAACTTGTTTACGGAGTATACTATTGATAGTTGGTAGGATGCTCGAATAAAGGAGAAAAGTTGCGTGGTAGGCCAATAACAATTGATTTAAGTACTTCCACTTAATTGAAGTTCTTTATATACACTTAATCATTCAAT
This sequence comes from Pharnaceum exiguum, assembly GCA_900322385.1. Classification (NCBI taxonomy): domain Eukaryota; kingdom Viridiplantae; phylum Streptophyta; class Magnoliopsida; order Caryophyllales; family Molluginaceae; genus Pharnaceum; species Pharnaceum exiguum. The sequence continues at coordinate 110,279 of ONZK01003025.1, forward strand.
TGATTTAAGTACTTGCACTTCCACTCACAAAATTCCTTCAACTTAAAAAGTGTAACATAAAAAAAAGTAACTCTAACATACCGATTTAGGAGGAACGGCAAGTGACAACTTGTGACTACCCTTAAGAGTGGCAGAACAATTCTGGGCAGCACCCAACCTATGCCCCTTAAACTCTTCCCAAGTCCAGTCAGCAAATTCTGTCCCACAAAATAGAATTAAATTAAATGTGCTCTCAACAAAGTACTGCAATAAATTAAGTCATAGGGTCATCAAACGCAAATAAAAGCTTACGATTAACGTGCAACTTGTAGGGACCACCCTTCTTATTATTTGATCGGATCAAATGCAAATTCTCCGTAAAAACATCAAACCTGGTCTTCAACTCATGGGCCGTCTCGTACCTTTTACCATGCCTATGAATAAACCTGGCGAAGGAAAGAGCGTGGCGGGAGCGGCCCAATAAGGACGTGACATGGGCCTCGATGTCTTTCAGCCCATCGGTTACTAGCCTGATCGGGTTCTCAGTATCGAAGGTTGAGGAAGTTGATGGAGAGATAGATAAGGAAATTATGGTGGTGATGAGGAGGATGTAAATGAGTTTGATACAAGTTGCCATTTTGTGGGGAGATTGTGAATTTTGCGGGTGTTTACTGTTTTGGTGGGTGGGGTTAAGGGGTATTTATTAAAGATTCAGCTAGTGGTGGGGGGCCTAAGGGGTGTGAATGATTGGGGTTGTGAAAAGATTCCTGATATGTCTCTATGTCAGATAATTATGGGCGCCAGAAACTGCATTTGCGACTAACTAATATACGGGTAAGATGAGATGACTGATGTGATGAGATCAGCAGAGTTTTTTTTTCCTTCTTTTCTGGCCTTTTTTTTGTTGTTTTTAGATATGGGAGAAAAACGGGTTGATTGATTGGATATTCAAACAACTTTTCAACGGAAAAAACGTAAACAGGTGAAGTTTTATTTGATTTAAAGCAAAATTGTTGGGAATAATCTGTATTCCGAGTGAAATATTTTCGGCTTTAAAAAATATTAAAGTAATCTTATACCCTGAAATGATCTAATGAAATTTTAAAATATACATATATTCATCAAAATTGAGATATTTGATAGTTAAAATAAAGATTGATGGCTTAACACAATGTTTACAGTATTGATTATTTTGGGATAATTACCCGAAGTATGGGTTATTTCAAACAATTTCGCTCTTAATTCAACTTGCAACTTCTACTATAATTTCGATCCTGATATCAAATTATAATTATTTGTATATGTTTGAAAAGTTCGCACTATATATTGTCAGATAATTTATATTGAAAGGGTATTTGATAACCGATTGAGCCTACTTTTGAAGTTGAAAAAAACACAACCTTAGATAAAACAATAATGAAATCGAGCATGGCTAATGTAATCAACTCTCAATGCTTGTTACTTGTTAGTTTTGTTTGTTTGTTAGCACTTGTTACTCCGTAGTTGTTATGCTCCGTAGGGTTCGTTTGTTTACTTGATAAAGTTGTTAGTTGTTATACTCCGTAAGTCCGTAGCACTTGCCAGTGACCGATAGTCCGATACTAATATTGACACGGTCCAACACATGAAGCCAGAAAAGCCCATTATAGTACTTTGTTTGCGGGCTACGAATTTGAAATTGCGCATTCTAATATCTTTAAGGTCCATTCGGCAGGCAACAACTAATATCAGCAAAGTCATTTGGTGCGCAGTCTGTAACTAGGGCCCATAAAATCTCCATTAAAATCATCACAACAAATAGCCTTTATATTGTAAAATTTATTCTTCGAGCACCTTTCAAATTACACAAATGGGGGTATTGAGGTGCTATTCTATTGGTAGCAGCTTCATTTATTTGAAAGCCTAGCTCGAATAACAGACCATGCCAAAATGGCGAGTCAGTGATCGAGTCCAGTTTGGGTGATTGAGCATTTGAGCTCCGCCATTTGTATTGATCATAAGTTCTTAACTGATAAGAGACGGTCGGTGGGCATAGCACGGCTCTCAAGAGTACGCGCGCGACTACTTTTATTTCAAGCACCTCACCATGGACTGAGCATCACACGGAGAATTTGTAACCATTGTGTCACTTGTGTGCATATGCATGTACATCACGTGTGCTGTGTGCATAAGATAATATACGGAGTATGAAAGATTTTGTAATCCACTTTCAATGGAAACAAATAAATAATTGAAATAAAAATTGAATGAAAGATCAGAATATTATGAAATCATCAATTGCTCCAAATTTTGACGAAAAGATTGACGCAGTTGTTACCTAGCTACCTATGTTCTTGAACTAGTTGTCACTTGAAATTGTGAAAAAGAGCACCTATGTGCTATGTCCAAAATTATTTCGTATGCGTTAGAGGGTCGGAGATACGGTGACTGTGACTCGCAGGGCATACCACATATATCACAAATTAGTTTCTTGCGGCGAAGTTTTTTTTTTCCGTTACTCATACAGCGTACTTTATATCTGAACGCTAGAACGCAGGACCGCAGCAGACATGTTAGAACTTAGAAGGCGTTGTACTGCTGTAGGGGTACCTTTATTAATATAATATATAACCCATTTGTTTGTTGAATGTCTTTAGCATACTGTCAAACAAAATTTGTATTCAGACGTTATACACTTATACTCCGTATTGGTTATGAGATCAGGGATTACCAAGAGATCAGAGGAAATGAACTTCTGCCTGGTGAAGAAAGAAATTTCAAAAAGTTCGGTAAAAATCCACAGACAAAGACGTAGGTGGTTGTGGTTTGATATATTTTAGTTCATCCAAAAAAAAAACTTAAGACTTGGCAAATCGTTACGCATACTGAATCAATAAAATCCCAAAGGACGCTTTAATTTGTAGAGCCTCAAAAGCAAATTTCTCTATAAAGAAAAAATTATTTCAAGCTCAGCTAACTTTTCTTATTTGAATCCTCTAATTCTTACACGAGAATTTGTTTGTCAAAATATTACAACATATTTATAATCATTAGTCACATTAAAACACTATTAATCGGTCATTTTGTAAATACTATCAGGGTGTTTTGGTCGGATGGAAATATCTGAACTGAATTGAAAAAAATTCAATTCAGAAGGCAGTTAAAATTATAACTAACACTGAACTGAATTGAAAAAAATTGAAAAAACTGAAATGAACTGAACTAACTGGAAAAAACTGAATTGGAGTACTAATGACGAACAAAACACAGCCTCAGTCATTATATTCTGATTAGTCACTTTGTAATTACTATTAGTCATAGTCACATGCTTGCTATTAGTCACAAATTTTCACGTACTATTATTAACTCCGATGTAAACTTACAACAAGTGTACTAAACTACCAATCAAAGACTTTCACACCCAAAAAAAAACTACCAATCAAAGACTTGCTGATTTGAAGTCGATATCCATTTTAGTATAGGGTAGGGAGATCAATCTTTTATAGTTTAACTTAGGTTATGTTTTCTTTGTTAGTAGTACTATAGTTCAGTTTTTTTTTTCAGTTCAATATCTTTCAGTTTTTTTTTTTTAGTTTAGTTCACTTTTATTTATAATTTTAACTGCCTTCAGTTTTTTTCAGTTCAATTCAGCATCTTTCAGTTTTTTTCGCTTCAGCTCAGTTTTTTTTCAATTTAATTTAGCATCTTTCAGTTCATGTATTTCCAACCGACCAAAATACACCCTTAATTACGTTCACAACGTTAGCTAGCTCCTTTTAGTTTTAGACTTCTAGTCATTTCAATTCAATTCTTTCATTCAATTGCTTTAGAAGAGATGGGGGTTTGTTGTTGTAATTGCTGGTTTGTTGTTGTTGTAATTGCTTTAGAAGAGAACTACATGGCCTCAAGGAAACGCATGCAGTTAAAAAGTGCCACATAAGTACACAATTACCTATATATGTAACCTGCGCGCATTAGCAATACTTGCACTACTTTTACGTCTCACAACAACGTTGAACGAAAGGAAAGATATAATGTGGCAATGTGCTTCTATAAGTAGTACGATGTTGAAGGTTAGCTTGGATCACTGGATTCACCGCGTACTTATATGTACTATATATTGAATCCTTGATAAAGTGTCATTTCCTCAGTTCTGTTCTTATTTCAGTTTGCGTGGCATCCTTGATTTTGCAGTACGTTGTCCAGTTTACATCAGTTTGCTGTTTCCATTTCTTTAACCACGAATTTGCCATCATTTTACTTACCTACGACTGTATACTCGTTTATAATATTCTATTGGTACCAATGTACCATCTACAAGTCTCTTTCATTTTGCTAATTATTAGTGATCGAGTAAGCGAAAATTATTGAGGACCTGAGGGGAATGAATTCAGCTCATGATGTCAGCATTAAGACCTGTGAAACTACACGAGTATTCTGATTTCTGAAGGCTAACTAAACCACTACGGTGCCGTGTATACTCGTATTAGTGATTGAATATATATTCATTTATCTATTTAGCATGAACAAAAGGCATAGACAACGTGACAAAATGAATAGGCGGCAAATAGCAAGTACCTAGTTCGATGGCGCGGCTATGATATGATATGGACTGCGCTGCTGGTGGGCAAAGAAAATTTAACTAAGGAGGGTTTAAGTCGGACAAGTATAATTTAATGTTGGAGTATTTATGTGTTGTGGTGACTCTTATCCCACATTGGTTGTGAGAAAGTTATGTGTTGTTTTGTAGTGGTGACTAGTTGTCCCACATTGTTTGTGAGAAGTGGTCTAAAGGTTGATATAAGTGTAGTGAGTCCTCCACCCATTGCCAATTAGTTTTAGGTTGGATCTCACAAGCTTGTAACACCTCTCCGTGGTTCGAGTTTAACATAGTATCAGAGCCAGGTTCCTCTTGGGCCCCTCCCCGGATGACATGTAGTTCACTCGAATGGTCCCATACGTAAGACCCGCAGAGGCAGAGAGGCATTCGAGTGCGGGGGAGTGTTGGAGTATGTATGTGTTGTGGTGACTCTTGTCCCACATTGGTTGTGAAAAAGTTATGTGTTGTGTTGTAGTGGTGACTAGTTGTCCCACATTGTTTGTGAGAAGTGGTCTAGAGGTTGATATAAGTGTAGTGAGCCCTCCACCCATTGATATTTCACCTCTTAATTTGAGGGGGAGGAAAGAGAAATATGATTATTTCTAAAATAAAATTTTTGTAGTTTTTTTTTTAAATTATAAACTTACATCATATATATGTAAGTATTTGAGATGTCATGGACTGTGTTTCTCATTAGTATATCATGCTTTTGGCTCCAATATATATAAAGCCAGGTTTTCTTTAACCTATTATATATAAACATATTGTTACGCTACAAGTGCAGTGAAATAATTGAACTATAGGATTTACAAGTACTATATCTACTTTCTTTTATTAGCAATTTAGATTTTTTTATTTATCATTTTTTAGGCCAACCGGTTGGAGGTTCATCTTGAGAAAAGAGTTTCCTCACTTTTGTAACCTTAAGTAAAAAAAATACCAACAATCTTTGGAACAATAGGTGTAAGTTTACCCCGAGTGAAATTATGACTAATAATGAGATATTGACTAATGATATATTTTAATAATTTGAATTTTACACTTAGTGCATTAAAAAGCAGAGTGGCAGTAACCAAAAAAAAATGGCCTTGCGACAGTTAACTTTGAAATAAAAATGGCATAGAAAATCAAATGTATTCCGAGCCAACGAGTGTTTGATCTTCCTTGGTTCGGCAACAATAAACTAAAAACATCTGAAATATCTAATCAGCATATTGCACAACCGGATAAAGGAACTGACCAGCTCTTGAAAGTCAGAGTTCTCAATCATTGCCCAAAAAATGACTCATACACTGGACGTGAGGACGTCCTACATTACTCTTTCATGGTAATATTCTGCTGAGGCACATCATTTAAATGTGAATATTATAATAACATGCTTATCCGAACGTCGGATGCGATAAAAATATGAACGAGAGTGACAATTGACCTTGAAATAGCAGGCAAGCTCTTGCTAACACTGATTATTTCCTCAATGCATACAAATTCACCGTTTTTAAATTTCACTTCATCGTCTTGTTGCTTTCTTTATCTTATCTTCAAAATTTGTAACAGCTTGTGTGGGACAAGGGAAATGAAAGGAAAATAGAATCTATTCCAATTGAGAGTTTAATTTGACAATGAGGGAGAAGGGAAGGAGAGCAAGGAGAAAAATTCCCCTCTATTTC
>ONZK01003025.1:116946-126958 GCA_900322385.1 Pharnaceum exiguum
TACCTCGTTAAACACCTTATAAATAACATTAGTCATTCTTCATTATTAGTCACAATTTACCCGGTGTTCCAAGTATACCAAAAGATTAGTTGCTTAAGTTTTGCACGAAGTTTTAAGCGGTGGAGCTATGTGGTGAGATTTATTTGTCCTCGAAAATGTAAGTTTTAACCAGCCATACTATTGAAGTAAGAAGTATGTAGGTATGCAAAAAACAAAAATCAGAATGCAAACCAAACCGAAAAGGTAGATAATTCCTTCTCTCACTTCTTTAACGAGGCATATCAATTTCATAATTTCATAAAGGTTCTATTGAATTCAGCGGAACCCTTCCGTATATAATTATCATTTCTACTCTTATATTATGTTCATTTGGTTTAGGGATATCGATCTACTCTAGATACGGAGCCCTGATTTTTTATTTACCTCTAGACAAAGTAATGTAATTTAGGCTGTGTTTTATTCCTTCGTAATACTACGTTTCAGTCTTTTTTTTAGCTCAGCTTAGTTCACTTTTAGTTAATCCGTCTTCAATTTCTTATGTTCAGTTTATTTTTTTTAGTTCAGTTCAATTTTTCTTTAGTTTAGTTCATTTTTATTTCATATCCTTTTATCCGACAAAAACACACTCTTACATAATTTTTTCCTCTATTGAAGAAAAAGGAATTGGATTGAAACGGTACAACATGGTTCTTGTTGACGGCTTGACACACAGTATCTTCCTCGGCGGTTTTAACGAGTTGGGTAAAGAATAAAAAGCGTACATCAGCAGAGTGAGCAACGTACAAAGTAAGTTGATGACAGATATTAGCAAGCTTGATAGATATGTGCTCATTGTCTTGTATAATTGGTCTGCATGAACGATTTTATTACTGAGTGTCTGCTCTTGGGTGGAGAAAGTTGGGAAACTTCCACAGTTCCACGCTGACATTATAAACAAGACCCAAAGCAGTGTGGGCTCCCTAGCGTCTTTGCACAATGTCCCCACCTACCGGGCCCTTTGGTTTCTTTTGGATAGTCTAGTCAACATACGCACGTATGTACACCTATTCCTACCGCTGTCCATTTGTCATCTACACGTACAAATTGATACGGAGTATCAAATAATTACAATGAAATGTTTTCGGAACCAATTTTTTTTATCAGAAAATTGCTACTCTATTTCATCAAGTTACTACTAGACCTAGATCCTGTTAATTGCAAATCTAATTTTTAAATGTGAGTTCCAACTTCCAATAACGATTGAGTTTGAGGTTGATGTGAAGTGTTGTGCTATAACAAGTGGTGTAAATGTAGTTATGAAGTGTTACAACAGTGGTTGAAAGTGCTTTCACCTTGAGTAAAGATGTGAGGTGAAAAACAGCTTTTAAATCCTAATTTGAAAAATTAAAGTGCTTTCACTCAAAACACTTTTGAAAAAATATCACACTCCCAAAAAAAATAAAAGTGTTGTCGAAAGCCCTTTAAAAGCACTTCAACCTCCACCCCAAACTCAACCAATAGTAAATTTGACCGTACGAATGCACTTTGAATTTATATGTTAGTTATTCTTATTTTGGAATATTATGTGTAAAAATTGACTCATTCATGAAATATGCAAAGTTAATATTATACATGCATGGTTCTCCATAATAGAAGTAGCCATCTAATTATGCCATTTTTTCATTAAAAGAATTGATGATTTATCAAACATTATGGCTCTTATGCTATACTAGCCAAATGGATGTTATAGTACAATCTAATTATCTATATTAACTCTTATTATCTGTCACTTGTTAATTTTTTATATATTTGAAGTTGTCAAGCAACCTTATTACTCACTATACTTATCAATTTAGATCTTTTTATGTTTTTTTTGTGATTTATTCTTTTGAATAACTATATATAATTTCAATAACTCAACAACTAGCTAGATTCAATCAAATTAAATAGAAAATAATCTACAATTCTACAATCTTTATCAAAAATAAGTGCTAGTTTGCCTTGTCATGCTTGATTTAGCAATAACTATTTGTTATAGCTTGTAATTTAACTGCAACAAATATTATATTGATTTAAAATTCTCTTGAGTTATACCTATATATAATTAAACTACTAATTATCTAAGTGCATCATTTTGTAAGAATTTAATTGATGAATTTACTTTTTAATTCCATTCACGATTTTACTTTTAGAAATTTAGATTTATTTTGTTCACTTCAACTCAAGTATTTTATACTTTTTAATTTAATATACTTTTAGTTTAGTCCAACAATACATCTTTAGTATCATCTCGTATGATTCTTGGTGAATAGTTTAGGTAGGAAATTTTATGTGCACTTTTTTTTATATATACGAGATAGAGTCAATAATAAATTAAAAAAGTCGATTAATAACATTTTTTCACAAATAATAATAACCTCGTCTAATATATGAAACAAGTGCCGCATTTTTTTTACGTAGTTTGGAGATTCTTTTTCTAATAGGCATCGTATATATGTAGTCAACTTTCTCAAAGTTTGAGGGGTGTGGTCGTGTATAGGTGTATATTGCTAGTACATAGTTTAGGAACAGGGAGTATATAGTTACATACATACGGCTTGATGAACTTTACGTACAATTATTCGATGCCAATCAGGCAATCACGTAGGTAAATTTAAAATAAAGAAATGAAAGAAGACGAGCTTCTAGAATAGAAGCAAAATGGTGATGTCTAACCTACCGGCCTTCTTACTCAGTCTGACTCTGACATATATACACTTTCGCCCACTGACCTGGCTTCGTCCTCGGCCAGCGAAACCGTGTTTGTTTTCCTTTACCAGATTTTTCAATAGAATATTTTACTAACAAAAGAGAAACGATTTTAGAAAGTCGTGTTCTCGAGCTCACTTATGTCAACTTTTTTTTTGAGAACTCACTTATGTCAACTAGATTGCAGTATTAGCGATTTTTATAATATTAACCGTGTTTTCAAATTTATGTAACTGGCAGTCTCCTTTGTTACACTAGTAATTAGGTCATCTAATCGGTTGACTCTTATCATACAAACATTTTAGGATGATGCTTGTATGTAACTTGCCCGTAAAAATGATGAGCTATGCATATATCTCTTATCGATCAAATGGTCAAAATGCCAAAAATTAAAAGGTACGTCCTCAGTAATCAGGTAGAAAGTTAGCTATGACAATTTTTATACCAATTTGTAATTTATTTTGACGTCAGCAAATGCTCATAGAGTGAAATCTTCAAGATTTCTAGAATCCAATTTAGTTTTGCGAAGCAAATATAATTATTTTCACGTTGATCAGATTTTGATCATTTATACTTAATTTATGTAAGTCCACTTTCTACTACAAATCTATAAATGATATGCATTCACATCCAAACTTCAGATAGTATATTGGATCATGTATTATTATTTACAGTACGTCATATGCACACCAAAAAGTATGTACGTTTAATTTGACTCGAATGCAAACCTTAATCCTTTTTTTTTTAAAGCTAACCTTAATCTATCGTTGAGTTGTCCCGAACTCCTGATATCCGAAATTGCTCTCTTCTTTTTTTTTTGGTTGGCCGTTTGGTTCACCAGAGCTTTTCTTCGACTACGTCCAAACCCGACCCGCGTCGCTGAAATTGCTCTCTTCTTTGAATCTACACAGTTAATGAAGAGAAGGCCTTAATCATTATAATTCATTACGAAGTATACCATATATGTAAATGCCGTTTTTTGGGCCACCGAGAAATCTGTAGTACTCTAATCTTCACAATTTTTTTTTGATTAATTAGTGCGATCAACTGGGCTAGATCTTCCCTCCAGCTGTACATTAACTAATTAAAGATTTATTCTGTTGGCTTGCGCTAGCTCACTGTTTCAGAGTTAACTTGGATGTATTGCGCATTCACCTGCATGAAAGATAATGGGCTTCATTATAAACATATATTATTACAAGTATGATACATTATAGTACACAGAAACAGGGGTTGTCAGTTGGTAAAACCACCCAGCTGGTTGTACACTTGTACTTGGTGAATTATGGTGTTCAAGTTATAATATAGTAGATAGATTAACGTACTGCTAGCTAGCCCTGATGTAGTGAATAATGTTATCATAAGTCTCACTCACTCTACTGATGATCCAATGAAGTAAGAGGTGATCACCCTTGCTTTACATAATTGCCACAAGTGAGTGTTGTTCAAAGTCGCTCCAACAGTATTACAGCAAGTCTTTGTTACACCGGATGTACCGGTACACCTTGTGGATTTATAACTAATTACAAAGGGACTGACTAATGACATTAAAAATGTGACTAATGATAAATATAGTAATACTAGTTATAAATCCACTAGGTGTACCCGTATACCCGGTGTATCTAAGAATTGGAGACATTATTATGTGTGTCACAAGTCACAACGATCGGCAAGCTTAGTTGAGATACGTTGGTAGGGAATTAACTAGCTGATCGAAATACTGATATAGAAAAGATTATGAACATTTAGTGAAGAAATATATTCAGAATGATCACTTAATAATCTTGCATGGCAAGCTTTTGAATTCAAACATGCAGGACCTTTTCTTGGATAGAAATGTTATGCAATTGTCGTGTTTGCATTGTCAATATCATCGAATGACGATTGACGAACAAACATATATTGGAGAAAAAAGGACCTTCAACTCTCCAAAGAGCTTGTTTAATTTTTGTCATGCATGCCATCTTCCTCTGGTACACATACGGAGTAAGATAGTACAGGCACAATGTTAAACACTAACAAAAGAATCATCCCATTAGTTCTATAAGTAAAACTTTAAAAATACTACTTAAGCGCTTATCATTGCTCTTAAACACAACATTATTATTGCCTATTTATTGTTATTGTTATTATTATTATTATTATTATTATTATTATTATTATTATTATTATTTTGGTTTTAAAGTGATGCATTTAGACCGGTGAGCTAGAATGGAGCCCCAACGTTAATGGTCGAATGTGAACTCTTTATCACTCGAGCAACTCTCTAACTACTTGCGGAATATGACTAATTAAAGATAATCAAACTTATTTGTTGAAAAAGGAAAAGAAACACCAAAAGAAGATTCTTACAATGTATAAAAAAGAAAAACGTGCAGTTAATCTGATGATAATTTGGCATATCATTGATAAATCAGCTCTACCAAATATGTGAAAAAACTTTCTAGGCAAGCAATGGATAACACTAATTGTCAATAAGCCAATTTAGAGAAGCTAAAGTCAATGGAAGGGGTAGCCATGTCACTGTCTTTTATAACCAAATACATGGACTTAAGTGCTCCTTTACCCCGATTATAATATATACATGCTACATAATTTAAAGTTGCGCTAATATTTCCATGAACTTTTTATAGAAAAAGGTTATTTACCCATATACTAAAACATAAAATACTCCGTAAGATACAAGAAAGTTCAAAAAGAGTTGTAAACCTCTATGTCTAATTGTCTATATGTTGTGCTCTGGAGGGTTGTTGCTGATTTGAATATTTGAGAGAACATACAGGGAAGGGTGAGGGGGACCTTTGAAACTCTTCTCCTTCAGCCCCTTTAAAGTCTTATCTACCAATTCTCATTTCTCACCATCCAAAAACTTCTCTCATATTCTCTCTATTTTCTCCCTTCTTTACCAACACAACATCAAAGCTACATTAATTAGCTTTAACATCAGCTTACAAATATCAGTACATATATACATAGGTCACCTCATTTTACACATATAGACACCAAAGTTTTGAATCATATAGTGTACTTCTTGCAACATCATTCTTTTGTTTATTTGTTATACGCATACAAACATAAATGACGGTCAACAACAACAAGATTTCATGGAGAGCATTCATGCCATGCTGCGGAATATTTGAGGAGCCAGATGTTCCTAAGGCTAGGAAAGCTGAAGATCAAAACAACAGTCGTATAAATCCTATGTTTCATAAGATCGGATTTGCGGACTTAAGTGACCCTAATTCGCTTACATTTTCAGAAGATTTATCCATTTCGTTAGCTGGTTATAACATCCATGCGTTCAACCTCAATGAGCTGAGGCTTATCACACAGAATTTTACTTCGAGTAACTTCCTTGGAGAAGGCGGTTTCGGACCGGTCCATAAGGGGTTCATCGATGACAAGATTAGGCCAGGGTTAAAGGCGCAACCGGTGGCTGTTAAGATTCTTGACCTTGATGGCACCCAAGGTCATCGTGAATGGATGGTATGTGCTTCTTACCATCTCTTTTCATTTCATTTCATATTTGTCAAGTTTCCTAGTTAGGTCAATATGACGCGTTTTTAGCATGCATGATTTTGTCATAGTGTATATGATTAATCAGCTTTGGTGTCCATAGTTAGAGTAGATATAATCAATCTTGAGGTAGGGATGAGTTTAGTGTTATTCGACCCATAAGAATTTTACAAAATTCTAATCAAACATCATGTTTGGATTAACAAGATTTATGCTAACTTATTTACTTGCATCGACTTGTAACACATAATGATCATATACGGAAAGAGCTATTTCAAACATGGCTCGATCAGCCAGTGCTCAAACTTCACCAATGAATAATAAAAAGAAAAAGGAAAAGGAAAAGGAAAACTAAGGAACGCGGTGCTGATATGAACTACCGTCATGCTGTTTATTTTGTCCGGTCATGAAAAGGTCGCAATAATGGGGCTTTAAAGTTTGGGTTGTATGCATGATTGGCAACTTTGCATGATTGTGCAGGGAATAAAAATTATAGCTATATGATTTGCCTTTAATTTGTTATCTTATTTTTTTTTAAAATGGTTGTTGCAGGCTGAAGTAATAGTGCTAGGGCGGTTAACCCATCCCCACCTCGTGAAGTTGATTGGTTACTGTTGCGAGGATGAGCATAGAGTTCTTGTCTACGAGTATATGCCAAGAGGAAGCCTTGAGAACCAGCTCTTTCGAAGTAAGTTCATCGTTCTAGAATCTTATTGACCTACCAATATCAAATTTTGTGTATGCCTGTTAGGAGACTCACACATTTTTTATTGTGTAATCAAATGCCTATCTATCGTATGAATCATTGATTGGTAGGTAGACGGTGTTTACGAATCGCACTATTATGAATCACTATCTTGGGTATCTTTTAGTGGTTAGAGTTAGGCTCATCATTAATCTTTTATTTCTCCTAAAAGGTAGTACAATGTGAATACTATGCTAATATGCTTAGCTTCCATTTCCCGTGCATGTCTACACTTAGGTGAACATTAGGTGTTGAATTTTACCTTCTTTGGCCAGTTCAAAATTACGTACACATTTTCTTTTGTACAATATATACTCTCTCCAATATTCTCTGATGATGTTCTTACGGTCTTGCCAATTACCATTTGTTTTTTGGACTCATCAATGATTCAATGGAGTGCTTGACCGGTTCTATAAATTATACTACTATATGATCCGATTTTCTTAAAGATTCACAACTTGTTCAAACAACTCTGAAATATATATCCGTCAATATCATTAGCTAGCAATTCGATCTTATATATAAATAAAATACTCTACATAACAGTGATTGACCTTGACATCTAGAATTGTTTTACTTGTATTATTTGGAGTTGGAAGTTTACAAGTAAGTCAAAGAGACAGAAGAAGAACAAGTCTGATGTTGACACCGCATTTTAAATATTTACAGGATTTTCTGCTTCACTACCATGGTTGACGAGACTAAAGATAGCAATTGGGGCTGCCAAAGGCCTTGCCTTTCTCCACGAAGCAGAGAAGCCTATCATTTACCGTGATTTTAAAGCTTCGAACATATTGTTGGACGCAGTAAGTTCATATACTCCATATCTACTAATATCCTAATTATTGCCTTCTAGACATAGTACGATACATTTTATACTAATTCATACATAATGTCATCTTGCAGGATTTCACTCCGAAACTATCTGATTTTGGTCTAGCAAAAGACGGCCCTGAAGGAGATGATACACACGTATCAACTCGAGTTATGGGCACACAAGGCTATGCTGCTCCAGAGTATATAATGACAGGTACAAAACTGTTCCTGTTGTTCTTGTTGTTGCATTTGTTCTAGCTTCACTAAGCACTGTGTTTTGTGTTGAACCAATTTCTACTAGTGATCGAAAGTCAAGAAAAAAGTCGTTAATTAAATTTCAAGTTTATTGTTAACTATTTGAAGCTTAGTTAAAATTAAAATGAATTCTTACAGGACAATTAGAACATTTTACTATTGAACCAAAAATTTATTAGAATCTGAACATACTTTTTTTCATTCTTTTTTCTCAGGGCATTTGACAGCAGCAAGTGATGTATACAGTTATGGAGTTGTACTCTTAGAGCTCCTAACAGGGCGTAGATCGATGGACAAAAACCGTCCACCGAGGGAACAAAACTTAGCTGATTGGGCCAGACCTCAGCTCCAAAGCCCAAGAAGACTGGCCCGATTAATGGACCCAAGATTAGAGGGCCAGTATTCAGAAATAGGAGCTCAAAAGGCAGCACTTTTGGCCTACCAATGCTTAAGCCACAGGCCCAAAAGTAGGCCCACAATGAGCGTTGTGGTGAAGACTTTGGAGCCTTTGCTGGATATAAAGGATGACATACCATCAGGACCATTTGTGTACACTGCACCAAGTGAACAAAATTGTAACAGTCCTGATAATAAATTTGGAGAAAGGAGAGAGAATGGACAGCACCATGAGCGGCCTCAACGCCGGAGGGACATTAGCCGGCTACGAGCACCAAAACCGACTGTTATGAACTCAGACTCTAACGTACAAAGAAACCTAAGAAATGGTTATAATTCCCCTGTGAACCATCGTATGGGTAGGGGAGCGTAAAAAAATTAAAAGGATCATGGCCATTTTTAGTTGTTGAAGAAACTTCACTTTGTACATAGAGGTTGCGATATTAAGTTGAGTCTAGATTATACAATAGGACGAATAGTACTACACGTTTGTCTGTTATTTTGTTTATTCTTTTAAGGTTCTTGCATGGCTTAATTTCAAATTTTGAGAAAATGTATGTACCTAGATCAAAGGAGTTGAAGAAAAAAAAGGTCACTTACAGTTCTTTCCTTTTGATATGAGATGGTATGATTGAGGCAATACACAAGTTATTGACAAGTTGATCGAAGTTGTTCTTCCAAATAAATAGAATCGAAGTTAAAAGATTATCTAAACATATTATTTGACATAGTTGGAGTAAAGTTTCGGTAAACCTAACGGGCAACAAAAAAAAACATGTTATTGGAAAATGACTTGGTGCTTGTTCATAGAACTAACTTTTACGGTTAAAAATATGAACTGAAACTACCTCTAGGAATCAGGTTTTTTCTGTTAAAGTGGGGTTTAATCCCACATTGTTCACCAAGTCCTCATATAAGTGGTTTAAAATGAAAGGAACCCATCCACCCATAACCAATTGGTTTGGGTTAGAACCTCCTTTATAATACTCCGTATGACATTAACTTGTTATTGGAGCTATTATAATAATTCCTAAATTTTCCGGTACTCACCTAAAGAATAGATCACTTATTATATTCTTTTTAGCTGCAAAACTTAATTGACTCAAGATGATTTATGGGAAACAGGAAACTAATCTTATACCGCCAAACAACAACATTCCTGAAATGCCATACTCGTACACAATTATTACACATGCACAATAGAATATAGATAATCAAGTCCTGCAAAATGGGATAGTACACGTTTCTGCTTAGTTACTCTTTTGCCCTTAGTTTTCCTGCTAATATGATTCCACATTGCTACAGTTTATGATGTTCTAAAAGCGTTGTCTTTAGACTTGTCTTCTGTAATGTTAGGAATGAAAAACAACATGCTTTGTTGTTTCTTGCTCCAATAGATGTTTTTCTACATGTCAAATAATGCTCCCATAGATGTTGGATTGTTGGCTGAGTTTGGGGTTGTTACGTTGTCAAAAGTTGTAACTGTAGAAGGTGTTCTGGTTGTGAAGTGATGCGGCTTTGGTTAAACGTACTTTCACCTACGTACGGCTAGGTATT
>ONZK01003025.1:160215-172414 GCA_900322385.1 Pharnaceum exiguum
ATTTTGTATTTACCTTAACATAAGCATCACACAAGTTTTTTTTTTGTGTAAAAGGAGGCACTGAGGCCGATAAGAATCAAGCCCCCAACCTTAGGGATTGAAGGTGTGCTCTCTACCACTTGAGCAACTCTCTCTTCTTAAGCATCACACAAGTTTGAATAACTGCAAGTAATATGAATACTTACCAACCTGCATTCGTATACCGACTTCTTACCAACCAAACTTTTTTGCCATTGTTAGATTTAAAAATAAATCAGTGTTAATGTGTGTAAAGACCATAAATGTGAAAAAATTTAAAAATAAATTGGTTGTAATTTTATTTTAAAACCCGAAGACAATAAGAATTTCAAACCTTCTAAATATAGAGTCTTCGTTCAAATTTGTAATTATAAAGTACTAATTCATTTCTCGAGTTAGTGTTTTTTTTTTTTTGCATCTTCATTGTATTGACAAAAATACATACATGAAATGCACCTAATAAATTTTAAAATGTAATTCAATCTACACAATTGAAAACATTTATTCCTTTGTAATAATGTACAAGTGGACACGAGAAGTACGTGGAATAAGGTGGTGACTTATTAACATCCTAAAGTTACAATTTTGATTCGCACATCATGATTTTAAAATCATCTAAATTTTGCCTTCTAAAGTCACACAATTTTTCAGTTTCAAGATAGTCATTTTCATCTTATCTACTTCTTATTATAAAATGTGTTACAAATCTAATTGTTTCTCTAAGCCATCAACTAATTTAGAGATATAATTGAAATATTTTTTTGGAAATAATAACTTACTTAATAAGTGTAAGGGCTAAATCATTGTGAATTTTTTGCGATTTTATTTTATTCTCTCCAATAGACAAACCACACAAACCTTCCTACACATACCCTAGAAACCTTATAAACCGTAACACCCTACTTAATATTAGTTATTTATTATTTTATGTGATGCAATGCTAGTAAACTATAATTAAGAATGAAATATATACACATTCACTACAATTCAAACTAATTAGATTTTTACCTATTTCATAAGACTAATAATATATCAATATGTATATTACTTAAGAATAATTACTACATCCAATAGTAATTAATCTTTTTGTATAGAAACATGGTCATGTACACATATTTAGACACTAAGATTAAAAATGAGAGGTGCTACACTAGTATGAACTATATAGATTGATTTGTTCATTCTTAATTACCATCAAAGTAGTATAAATGTATAATGAACATTTTTCATGTTGTAATAAATCTGTTATGAAATTTATGGCTGTAATAACACTAAATGCGCCATTATCATTTTTAAAAAGTTCAAATTCAATGATAAGCACCTTTACTGATATTTTCAATTCAAAATTACAACAACACAACAAAAAAAAAAGAAGGGATAAGCTATAAAAAAAAATCCAACCTCCTATTTCTAATTGATAATATAAGTGTGATTTATACATATAATTATGGTGTTTTCCCCATTGATTTGAGCTTAATTTTATAGCTCTTTGTACTTTTTGGTGCAATTGAGTTAGTTCTTGTTCTATTTAACTCCACAAGGTGTTTGTGCTCTTGTGTGTAGTTTTAATGTATTATGGAGTGAAAAGAGCCAAGAAATGAGATGTTATGGACTTTGAAAGTGCGTTGGGTGAAACACATGACCAAAAGAAGAAGACAAGGCTAGCAGTCGACTTTACAACTTGCTCCCATGTTTTATTGTTGCAAGAAATCAACGTACATGTGAAAACAAGGAGACGGGAGTTGCTCCTGTGAAATATCAAAAGACGTCCCAATCCCGTCTTTACTTTTTATTTCCCACAACCTACTACGCACGTACAACTTCCAGTAGTTAGTTTAATTTTATTTTATATTTTCCTTTTTCCCTTTTCTTTTATAATCTTTTAGCCTCGTATTTTGTAAACAAAACCCACTCTTTTAGATGGCGGAGTCAGTTAATTTTAGTTCTTAGTTTTAGTTTCTCTCTCTCTCTCTCTCTCTCTCTCTCCGTGGGAGAAAGGTTACTGGCTCTCCTTCCTTTTGAAGACTATTTTAGGGCTTTTGTTCTTCTTTCTCCATTAATGAAGACCAAGTTGTTTATTTTTCTCTCTCTTTATTATTGTAGTTATGTTTATGTTTATATTTGTTACTTTATGCTTTCTTCATTAACTATGTTAGCCTAGATTTTCATCTAGGATTGACTAAAGCCCTTTAATGGCTTTCTAGTGATATTTTGATTATTCCCCACCTCGATTGATTGTCCCTATGGGCAAATTCATGTGTTTTTATTTGTTAGTGGTTATCATGAGATCATTATTATCTAGCATGGTTGAATTGCAACGACACTAGGGTTTGATCATAGGCTCACATGAGTTTGGATTGTTGGTTACCCATGAGAATATGTGTAATTGATGGTTTGATGTGTGAGTTTTATACTTAATGGGTCTTACCATGGCTAAAACCATGAGAATAAGCGTTTAGTTGCTTAAGACACGCTAACTTACCGTTGAAAGAGGACTTTAGTTACCTTAGATAAAGTTGCCCTTCAAGGAATGATCATATTTAAGGGGATGTTGGTTGTCATATTCAGAAGTCATGATTGTGGTGTAGCTCGATCCTATGATTTCTTCTTTGATAGTTTCTTAGTTGTAGTTTGTGACCTTAGTTTAGAACAAAAACCTCCAAGATATTTTACCGACCTATTTTGATAGAATCGAAACCACTAGTTTTGATCCCACTTCCTAGAGGACGACCCGTTAGTGCTACAACACCGTGCACTTGCGGTAATTTATGAGAGATCACTACTCTTCAATACTGACCCAACTACCTCCCCAACCCAAAACATTCACTTTACCAAATAGGAAGAAAAAAAACGATCATCTCTCCCATCAACTTCTCCGCCCAGCCTCTCCTACCCCCTCACTCCCAGCCATAACCCTCGCACCTCCCCTCCAGCCGCCACTACCTCCCCGTCTCCTAACCCGATCAAGTAAGAAATCTTCAATTCATTTATTTTATTTTATTTTATACTAATTAAATCATAATCAATAGCTTCAAATTCAAGAATGATAACTGTGTTTTTTTATTTAGCCAGTATGGTAATTGCTTGTATTAACTAGAATTTGATAATTCAGAGTTTATATGAGTAGTATGTCACGTAATTTACAGCCATTGATCATACTCTTCTTCCCCTCTGAAGATCTATCTCTAAAACTCATTCTTAGTGAAGCTATAAGATGCATTTTTTTATTGTTTTCAATCTAGCACAAATAATCCTACTACTATTAGTGTTATGTGAGTCGACTCACTTTGTCCCACTTACTCAGATGCCATAAGATAGAATTCATTATATTTGTCATGTGTTAGTACTTATTCCTGCTTGCGTTAGTACATTATGGATCTATTTTGATTATTTACTTATAATTCTTCAACACTGCCAATCATACAGTAGTGAAACCAAAGTGAAAGGTTGATGATGTTACCCAGAATTCATTATTTTTTTTATCGAAATACATACACCATACTGTATGTATGTACAGTAGATACATCTTAATTTTTTTTAATCAATATACATACATCATATTGTATGTATCTATGTTTGTATGTATCTATGTATGAACCAAACCAATAACCAGACCGATTAAACCGGTTTATTTAAAAAATATAACAGAAGGCAAACGGTTTATGGTGAACCGGCTTGAGGAGCGGTGGGGGGCCTTAGGGACGGCGGTGATGGGTTAGGCCGAGGAAGGGTTAGAGGAGGGGGGTCAGCCGATGAAGGGGAGGAAATTTAGGGGCGATGATGGGGAGGAGAGGGAAGGTGAGGGTGGCCGGCGTTTGGGGTCTTGGCCGTGAACGACGTGTTGGTGGCGATGGGCGGGGAGTTGTTGGTGGGAACGATGGCCTATTGGGTTGCGATGGTCATGGAGTTGTCGGCGCGAAACGGCCAGCGTTGGGTTGAGTAATGGGTCGACGACCCGCCTTTAAGATGGGTAAGGGCCGGGTTTTATTTTTTAAAGCGAAAATAAAAAAAACATGTGGTCATCAAGAATGCGTGCCTGCATTTTGACCTCTATGACTAAAAAAACAAGGTTAGCCCTTGCACCGATTTGGTTATGGACATGAGTCATGCGGATAAGCGGATTAAGGTGACAGACAATTCGATTCGAACCAAAAAGGCAATTTCAAAAAATCTAGAACCAAACTAAAGTCGCATTGTACTGTACTAGTACAAACCCAGGGACGGCCGAGGCTCGGTGTGAGCGGTCTGCTCGCACACGGCTTCAGTTGGCGAAAGGGCCTCACATTTCATGTGGAGTATAAACGATGCTAAAAAGCGTCGGAAACACATATTTTCGACGCAAAAATACCGTCAATACAAATAAGCGTCACAATTGTGTACTGTCGCTTTTTGGCGTGAAAATTACAAGAAAGCGTCAAAAAATTATATATGCAGCGAACTTTATAGTTTTTGGCCTTCAATTTAATTTTTTGGTCTCAAGTTTTGGGCTCCAATTTCTCTCTACCGCACAAGGCCTCTACAATTTATGACCCGTCCCTGTACAAACCGCTTCAATCTTGATGAAATTCGCCGATCAAACGACTCAAAGAAGTGCAATTTGATGTAAGACGATTACGAGTCCAACCAACAGATGGCCAAATGTAAGGGGGCCTGCATTAGTTTAAGTGTTCAACAATATTACGTAAAAGTGCATATATGGAGTAACATGATGATATTGTTATTTTCTTTTGATGGAACATGATGATATTATACGCAAGCGTACTGTCAATTTAGTGCGGAAAGCGTGTATGTAGGTACACAACCATGAAACTTTATATGGAACTTCCCTAGTTAATTAATCTATATAACGAGTCTTATTCATACCATGAATCTGATCATTAGTGCTCTGTCTTATAGGGAGTAAAGGGATTTTGTATAACGTAGCGCGCCCAAAATGGATCACAACTCAATCACCAACCTTACCTCCGGCGCTGACCAAAAAGAAGAAGAAAGCCCCAATACAGTAAAAGAAACTGCTGATACGATGCTTGTGCACTATCAAGGTTTTTGGTGCCCCAAGATTGTGGTGCCTAACGTGATTGCCTTTCAGCGGGAGTTCCAAGCTCAAGACACAGACATAATTGTTGCAGCCAAGATGAAGAGTGGTACCACTTGGTTGAAGTCATTGGTATTTTCAGTGGTGAATCGTACTCGTTTTAGCAACTCTAACCACCCTTTGCTAACAATCAACCCACACAAACTTGTTCCCAACTTTGAGTTCGATATGTTCTCATCATCTGTAGAAGATTGGGCTAAGTTAGAAAGCTTTCAATCTCCAAGGCTCTTCTCCACCCATCTTCCTTATAGTGCTCTCCCACAGTCAATTATGGTGTCCGAGTCCAAGATCGTCTTCATGGGACGAAACCCATTTGATACGGTGGTTTCGTACTGGAAGTTTATGAATAAGATCAATGACAACAACCTTTGTCTAGAGGATGTTGTGGAGCAGTATTGTGAGGGTAAAGATCTTTTGGGACCACATTGGGATAATTTGTTGGGGTATTGGAAAGAAAGCTTGGAGAGGCCTAATAAGGTTTTGTTCTTAAAGTATGAAGATATGAAGGAAAATGGTATTGTGGAATTGAAGAAATTGGCCAACTTCTTGAGCTATGGGTTTTCACAAGAGGAGGAAGAACAAGGAGTTGTTGAGAACATCTTGAAGCTTTGCAGCATTGATAATTTGAAGAATTTGGAGGTGAACAAGAACGGGATATTCACATTATGTGAGAATAATGTCTTTTTCCGGAAAGGCGAAGTTGGTGATTGGGTTAACCATTTCAATCCTGCTTTGTATGAACGGCTCGATCAAGTTATGAAAGAGAAATTTGCTGGCTCTGGCTTGGAATTCAAGACTTCATCTCAGACATAGTTTGCAGTTCATCATTGCTTTGTCTTTTTAATAACTCCGTCATTTGTAATTGACAAAAGAGTTTAGTTGGTCTAGTAACTATTGGGCAGATGCAATGTTGAGGTATCGGATTTACGCACGGTTGTGTACTTCATTTCTCACTCGTTCAGTGAAGCGGGTGAAGTTGTTAGTGGCGCAAATTGTCTAAAAGTTGTAACCTGTAGAAATAATTTACTTTACTTTTGTTGTTTGGATTCTTATTTGTCTAAACCGAATTATTTTGATTGGAACAGACATGGTTATTTCTTTCGTAAGATGAAGAAAATGGAATTATCATTTAATGTTTTTGTATACTCCTTATTTTTGGTGAAGTTGTTGGAAGTCAATACTTCAATGCAGCAATTGGTCAATCTCGGAAACAACCTGATCCGAGTACCTCCATTTAATGGGGATTTACACTCGATTGTTGTTGTTGTTTTTGTATGTATGGAGCGAGTACTGTCGGAAGGAGTTGCAATTTCCACCCATGTAAGGGCGTGCATAAGCTGTGGCCCCTGTGGGAGTACCGGATAAACGTACATCATCAGGAGTTTGAAGTCTGTAAACTTTTGCTGGCAAAACAAAAAGAGGGGAAAGTTCACTTGAAAAATGAACCATAATACTTGGGTAGCATGGAATTCCGTGATCTTCGCGTGTTCAATGATGTGCTAGTAGCGAAACGAGGATGGAGAATGAGAGCTCCCTAGCTATTCTACAGAATGGGCATCCAAAGCTTAATCTTGAGGGTAGACGACTAGACGTAGGCTCAGGAGAGTCTATTTGGAGGTTATCAGGTTAAGTGACTCATGACGAGAACGGTCGGCAAATACTTCGACTCCGGAACACGTCAAAAATGAAAACTCGAAGTCTCGAACAACAAAAAGAAACTGAGAGAGTATTACATTTTGGTCATTACTTGAACTAAGTTTTTTTTCTTCTTGTGCTAGTTACAATTAAGTTGGCTAAATAATATCAACAGATAATCTAATTTGGTCAATTATTTCAAAATAATCCGTACTTCAAAAATTGATTCGAATAGTCAATACTTGGACCCTTATAGCTCGGAACAATCCAATTAAGGTTTACAACGATTTTTTTAAGAACAATTAAACCTTGCGTTAAGTGATCAATTATTATTTGAAGTATGAAATACATTAATTTCAATAGATATACCCTCACCCAAAATTTAAATTTTACATTTTGACATATTTCGAAACTGTCTTTGGGGGAGGGTCCCTGGATTGACCAGCTGTAATACTATATTAAACTTTGTTGACCCGTATGGCACTAATATGAATGATGCAATTATGTAAAATAAAATAAATATGCGGAAGCTAAAATGGGACAAAACACAACGATTTATACTGGTTCGGCCAAGCCTACGTCCAGTCCCTCGGGGCCTATCCCCTCGGATTTTTAACCACTCTTTTATTAATAGTGATCGATTACAATCGCAACACTTCCTTAGTGTTCGGATACACTAGAGTCAACCTCTTGATCTAGCCTGCAATAATCAATCCCAACTATTAATAATAGGAGTACAATCAACAATAATAAGAACGGGTATTGAGAACAATAATAGAATATTAGATCAAGAGAAGAGAGTTATTGAAGTTGTTAATGTGCGGTCTCTTGATCTCCTCTTTGCTCCTTCGTCAACAAACTTGTATGATACTGAAAGTTATTAGCTTTTGTTGACACACCGATAGAGAACTTGAAGTGAATGAAAGTTGAGGAACCAAGTACTACTCTATATGATTTGAGGAACCTTGTGTAGTATTTGAGAAGTGTGTGTCAATCAAACTGCTTCACTCGTCACATTTATAAGAAACTCATTTTGCACTAGCCGTTGGAATGTCTTTGTGCACATCCTAAAGATCTTCACAAGGTTCCTTAAATAAAGTCAATCAAGATCAAACAATATGCTCCTTGATTGATTGCAACGTCTCTTGATTGTATATCTTGATAAGAAATATATATCCTGCCATATAAAGCTCACTAGCTAGTACAATATTATACATGTGTTAAATTAGTATAATGGAATAACAAATAATCCATTTAACACATATAATAATTTTGTCTTTCATCAAAACAATAATATTACCAATTTAATTAAAAGGATAGAGTCAACAAACTTGGGCAGTTGGACATGTATTAGAGATATTAAATAAAGAAAATAAATATTCTGATAATATTATCTTAAGAATATTATTACCATTAGGAAATATAGCTAATTTAGTATAAATAAGGGGCTTCCCCTACGTTATTCGGAAAGCCAAATCAATATATATTGAGAATGCCATATCCATATATATGATGTTAGGAATAGTAACATTTGTAATCTATACACAAATTAGAAAACCTAATAAAACTTTTGTCTCCCTTCTTATAATGGAGGTAGTCAAGAAGCCGTTGGTGAACAACTTAAAATCTATGTGTCATTTATTGTTAATTTTATAATTTGCTTGCATCCGTTATAAAAGAGTGAGATGTTGTAAAAGAAAGGGAGTTGAAGTCTTAGCTGTCTTGGGTTTAATTTCAGAAAAACTACTTGCCGAGTCACTAGGTTACATATACATATACACAGTCAAATCGACTCGAGTTAATGGGTCAATTAATTTTTGATTTTTTAGGGTATTCATTTCCGGTGACTTTCTTCACCCTATTGTTAGCACATTGAGCGGTAGAAAGCTTGCCAATGAGTTTTCACAAGAATTATAGTTCGAACCTACAACCACTTATTTAAGGGACGAAGTGTTGAACCAATACGCCAAATCAACTTAGTTAATGAGTACAAGTCGATTGGTTATGGACATGAGTCATGCTGATTAAGCTTGGACGAGTTGAAAGACAATTCGATTCGAACCAAAAAGTCAATTTCAAAAATCTAGAACCAAATTAAAGTCGCATAATATATTATCCGTATATTATTATATGCAAGCGTACTGTCAAGCAACTTAGAGCGGAAAGCGTGTAGGTGCACAACTTGGAATGAATTCCCAAGCTAATTAATCTTTATAACGAATCAGATTAGTGCTCCGTATTATTCTCCTCCTCAAAGATTATAGGGAGTACAGAGAAATTGCATTTCGTAAGCCGTAGCCCAAAATGGATCACAACTCAATCACCAACCATGCCTCCGCTGATCAAAACGAAGAAGAAAGCCTCAATTCAGTGAAAGAAAATCTTGAAAAGATGGTACGAAAGCAAGTAACAAAGGAAGATGCTGAGGTTGTTCTCTATCAAGGTTTTTGGTGCCCCAAGTTAACGGTCCCTAACGTGATTGCCTTTCAGCGAGAGTTCAAAGCTCAAGACACAGACATCATTGTTGCAACCAAGATGAAGAGTGGTACTACTTGGTTGAAGTCATTGGTATTCTCAGTGGTGAATCGTTCCCGTTTTAGCAACTCTAACCACCCTTTCCTTACAAACAATCCACATAAACTTGTACCCAACTTTGAGTTTGATTTCTACTCAACTAACGTAGAAAATGATTGGGCTAACTTAGATAGCTTTGATCATTCTCCAAGGATCTTATCGACCCACCTTCCTTACAGTCCCCTCGCACAGTCTATTAAGGCATCCGAGTGCAAGATTGTGGTCATGGGGCGAAACCCATTTGACACGGTAGTTTCGCAATGGAAGTTTATGAATGAGATCTTGCCCAAGGACAACAACCTTTGTCTAGAGGATGTTGTGGAGCAGTTTTGTGAGGGTAAGGATTATTTTGGGCCACATTGGGATCATTTGTTGGGGTATTGGAGGGAAAGCTTGGAGAGGCCTAACAAGGTGTTGTTCTTAAAGTATGAAGTTATGAAGGAAAATGGTATTATGGAATTGAAGAAATTAGCCAACTTCTTGGGCTTTGGGTTTTCCCAAGAGGAGGAACAACAAGGGGTTGTCGAGAACATCTTGAAACTTTGTAGCATTGGTAATTTGAAGAATTTGGAGGTGAACAAGACAGGAGTTCACACATATTGCGAGAATAATGTCGGAAAGGTGAAGTTGGTGATTGGGTCAATCATTTTAGTCCGGCTTTGTATGAGCGACTGGATCAGTTTATGAAGGAGAAATTCGCGGGCTCTGGCTTGGAATTCAAGACTTCATCCCAGACCTAGTTTGCACTTTGCAATTGCTTTGTATGCCTTTGTGTTCATGCATTTTTCCCCCCTAATAAGCCTTAATGCTCGAGCAATCAACTCGTTCATTTGTCGTAGTCTAATTGACAAAATGAGGGATGTGGTCTATTTTTCTAGTGAGTTCTTTTTCTATAAAATTTAGAATCAAACCAGAGTGAGGGATGTAGTTTATTTGTCCAGTGAGTTCTTTTATCTTTTCAATTTAAATCGAATTTGTTTTTGTTCTTTTCACTTCAATTCCGCCAAATATATATTTAGATTATTTTACTACTTTTTTGGGGAATTTTCTGATTTTTATGGATATTAATAGGTTGAGCCGGGGAAATCTTCATTGTGTTATGCAAGAGTTCACAAAAGACTCGCTAGTAGTTATATCTCTTTCTCTCCTCCCCTACCTGACGTCTCCCTCCTCTCTCGTCTCACTGTTACCGGTTAGCGTGGGCCCACGCCGACCTCGTCCGTCCCTCCTCTCCTCTCCCTTCTCTGGTCCTGTTCCTCACGCGAAAGACACACAACATATCCCGGCCAAGGATGGCCGAAGCCAAGCCATGTCTGAACACACACGGGGGTCGTATGTTCGCTTTTTTTATAAAAAAAATAATTATTTACATATTTATTGTAAATTCTCATTTTAGTATTTACAAAACAATTTGTTGTGCTATTTTGATTATTGTAGAGACTTCTTGTGAAACAAACTATTTGCTTAAACGTGTTTGGATTGCCTTGTGTTGTGATTCATGCTTGGAGTGATGTATTCATATTAAGTATATTTTACTTTGGTTGATGTAAGAAGTCCCCCATTTGACATGTTTAGAAAATATTTTAATGTTTAAATAAATATTTATTATGCTATTTTAATTATTCACACGATTGTCAATTATAAAAATTACGTGTGTCAAAACAATTCACTTCGGTTATTAAAATTTTAATTAATTGGTGTATAAATTGAAAAAAAAGTAATTTATATGATAAATCTAGGTGTACAATGATCATTATACACCCCAATGCATTTTCTTATCATTTAGATGAATTTTCTTAGAAACACAAATGCGAATGTCTCCATGTACCATGCTCCGTACACCCACTTTGTTTTTCTCTCTTATTTTAGGCCCAGCTCTTCAACAAATGTAAATGATAAATTTGGACTGTCCACTTCAGCCCGTCAACAACGTTGGGAGGAGAGATCGACCTAAGACCACAATGGGCTTAGAGGGGTTCCATACTAAAACCAATTGGCAATAGTAGGAGTAACCCTCTAGGCTTATATGTAGGTTGCCACTCTCCTCCCTCTTCAATGTGGGAGAACATTCTCAACAGTAAAGGCCCAATAATTAATTATCTAATTACAAAGGTGGGTGTACGGATTAAGGTACACCCGGATATATGGTATAATTTGCCCACAAATGCATCACCAAATGTATATTTATGAGACACAAATGCATTATTTTGTTTTACAAGGTAGGTAGGGGAGGGAGGATGAGAGATGAGTGTACAAAATTAAAAGACACCTAGCTTTACCATATAAGAATTGGAAGAAGAAAAAAAAAAGACCCTTAACAAGTCAATTAATGAGTACAAGTGGACTTGATTCATTGGTTACGTAATGAATCATGCGGATTAAGCTTGGACGAGTCGAAAGACAATTCGATTCGAGCCAAAAACTCAATTTCAAAAAAACAAATTAAAGTCGCGTCAGTATAAATCGGTTCAAGCTTGATGAAATTCGTCGATCAAACGACTCGAAGACAGCTTGATGTGAGACGACTACCGGTCCAAACAAACGGGTGGCCAAATGTAAGGAGGGTGAATATCATGTCCTGGTTTAAAAAAACATAGGAGTATAAGGACTAGACAAGGACAATTGTAAACCATAGATTTAGTCCTAGGTTTAAGGAGGGCGGTTGATTCACTTAATATTTTTTTTAACCTTTTCTTTTGGGCAGAAATAAAAAATCGAAAAAAAAAATTACGTTACATTTTTTTTTAATTTTTTACAAGTGCGTGTTTGGCCCAGTTTACCGAACAGTTTGATTTTTTTTACCAACATTTGTACTTACTAAAGTTAACATTAGTACGAACAATATCTATCACTTCCATCGTAGATCAGGTCCGTCAA
>ONZK01003025.1:172818-192681 GCA_900322385.1 Pharnaceum exiguum
CAACTGTTTGTAGTTCTGACGCCGATGATGAAGTTTAAAGTTTCCGTACTTACATATGTGTATAAGTGTCAGTACAAAGCAATATTACTCTCGTGTTAAAGGTTTACTACTTTTGTACTAACGAATTCTTTAATTTATCAGTACAATTATAAGCATATTTCCAACAGCGAAAATGCACCAAAAAAGCAGTGGGAAATTCGATTTTTGTATTTTTTTACCGAAAAAAATATTTATTTTTTTGAATTTTTCTTTTTTTTCCTTGTTAATAAGGGTTTTAAAAAAAAGGAAAATCTGAAAAAAAAATTAAAAATAATCAACCATCCTCCTTAATCATAGGAATAAATCTATGGTTCACAATTGTCGTTGTCTAATCCTTATGGTCCTATGTTTTTTTAGATCAGGATAGGATATTTTCCCAATGTAAGGAGGCCTAAATTAGTTTAACAATAATACAGTGCATATATGGAGTAACATGTTCACAGCGCAGAAGC
Source organism: Pharnaceum exiguum (assembly GCA_900322385.1). Lineage (NCBI taxonomy): Eukaryota > Viridiplantae > Streptophyta > Magnoliopsida > Caryophyllales > Molluginaceae > Pharnaceum > Pharnaceum exiguum. Next base: position 173,310 of record ONZK01003025.1, read on the forward strand.
CTAATTAAATGTGAAGGTGGCCATGTGATGATATTATTATAAGCAAGCTAAGTGTACTGTTAACTTAATGCGGACAGCGTGTAGGTGATCAACTACCCTAGTTGATTAATTTATTTATTTTGTCAATACTTGAATCTGATTAGTACTATCCTACCTCATCAAAATTATAGAGAGTAAAGGGAAATTGTACTGTATATCGTAGGCCGCAGCGCAAAATGGATCACAACTCAATCACCAACCTTGCCTCCGCTGATCAAAAAGAAGAAGAAAGCTCCAATTCAGCAAAAGTTTTTCTTGACAAGATGGTACCAAAGCAATTAACAAAAGATGATGCTGAGGTTGTTCACTATCAAGGTTTTTGGTGCCCCAAGTTAACGGTCCCTAACGTGATTGCCTTTCAGCGAGAGTTCAAAGCTCAAGACACAGACATCATTGTTGCAACCAAGATGAAGAGTGGTACTACGTGGTTGAAGTCATTGGTATTCTCAGTGGTGAATCGTTCCCGTTTTAGCAACTCTAACCACCCTTTGCTTACACACAACCCTCACAAACTTGTACCCAACTTTGAGTTTGATATTTACTCACCGGACGTGCAAGATGATTGGGCAAAGTTAGAAAGCTTTCATTCTCCAAGGGTCTTGTCGACCCACCTTCCTTATAGTGCCCTTCCAGAGTCGGTCAAGGTGTCCGCGTGCAAGATTGTGTTCATGGGGCGAAACCCATTTGATACAGTGGTTTCTTCATGGAAGTTTATGGGTAAGATCTTGCCCGAAGACAAGAACTGTATAGAGGATGTTGTGGAGGAATATTGTGAGGGTAAAGATTTTTTTGGACCACATTGGGATCATTTGTTGGGGTATTGGAGGGAAAGCTTTGAGAGGCCTGATAAGGTTTTGTTCCTCAAGTATGAAGATATGAAGGAAAATGGTATTATGGAACTGAAGAAATTGGCCAACTTCTTGGGCTTTGGGTTTTCACCCGAGGAGGAAGAACAAGGGGTTGTTGAGAACATCTTGAAACTTTGTAGCATTGGTAATTTGAAGAATTTGGAGGTGAACAAGACAGGAGTTCACACATATTGCGAGAATAATGTCTACTTTAGGAAAGGTGAAGTTGGTGATTGGGTTAATCATTTTAGTCCGACTTTGTATGAGCGACTAGATCAAGTTATGAAAGAGAAATTGGCTGGCTCTGGATTGGAATTCAGCAACTCACCTTAGACATAGTTTGCAGGTCATCTTCGCTTCTGCTTGTGGGATTCGAACACTGGTCTCCGACGTGGAAACCAGGGTTGAAGATCACTCGACGAAGTACTACTCGGTCTTTGTATCGCTTTGTGTTATGTAGTGTAAACTGTCTATTTGGTGATCCTGCATGTTTTCCCTTCTAATAAGCTTGAAGCCTTGAACGCTCAAGCAAACAAACTCGATCATTCGTCAATCTCTCATTGAGTCATCGACAAAAGAGTGAGGCTGTGTTGTATTTGTCCATTGATTTTTTTTTTCAATTTAATTCAAGTTTAGTTAAGTGTGCACATTGCTTATCGACTTAAGGAGTCAATATAATGTAGAACGCTACTAGTATTAGTTTTCATCTTAGCGGCTTTCTGGTGGTACAGTAGTGTATGTAGTTCATGGCCTACTTAACGAATTAGTTGCATAAATATTCTAGATAATCTTCCACAAGATCAAAGATAAAAAAAATATGCTCGGTCATCCTCCACAACGAGTACACTAAAGTGTGAGGAAATAATATTTATATATACTCCATGATTGGATATTTGGATCGCAACTTCACTACCACCATTGGCTTAGCTTGCCTGATCAAAAGAATTACAACGATGGAAGAGAAGCAAATCACAGAGAAGGATGTTGAGCTTGTTCACTATCAAGGCTTTTGGTGCCCCAAGATAGCTGTCTCTAACGTGATTTCCTTCCAGCAAGAGTTCCGAGCTCAAGACACAGACATCATTGTTGCAACCACAATGAAGAGCGGTACTACTTGGTTGAAATCATTGGTGTTTTCGGTGGTGAATCGTACACGTTTTATTAACTCTAACCACCCTTTGCTTACAAACAACCCTCACAAACTTGTACCTAACTTTGAGTTCGATATTTACTCTCCTGACGTGAAAGATAATTGGGCTAAGTTAGAAAGCTTTGAATCTCCAAGGCTATTCTCGACCCACCTTCCTTATTGTGCCCTCCCACATACGATCAAGATGTCCGAGTGCAAGATTGTGTATATGGGGCGCAACCCATTTGACACGGCGGTTTCGTCATGGAAGTTTGCAGGTTCAGTCTTGCCCAAGGACAAGAATCTGCGTCTAGAGAATGTTGTGCAAGTATTATTTTGGACCGCATGGGGATCATTTGTTGGGGTATTGGAAAGAAAGCTTGGAGAGGCCTAATAAAGTTTTGTTCCTAAAGTATGAAGATATGAAGGAAAATGGTATTATGGAATTGAAGAAATTGGCCAACTTCTTAGGCTATGGGTTTTCACTAGAGGAGGAAACACAAGGTATGGTTGAGAAAATTTTGAATCTTTGTAGCATTGGTAATCTCAAGAATTTGGAGGTAAACAAGACTGGGGTTCACACATTTTGTGATAATAAAGTTTACTTTAGGAAAGGTGAAGTTGGTGATTGGGTTAATCATTTTAGTCCGGCTTTGTATGAGCGACTGGATCAAGTTATGAAAGAGAAATTAGCTGGCTGTGGCTTGGAATTTAAGTCAATGATCACTTAGAGTTATGAAGCCAAATTGTCTATTAGTAATCTTGCATTACATTCTGTGGAATAAGCTTTAAAGTTTGCATGTAACTCTTCCGTTGTTGACAAATAGGAGTAGTCCAGTACCTATGGTATTCTACATTTCTTAGTCCTTTGGTTCCGACGAAATTTGAATTAGAGCTTGAATATTTCCTTCTAAGACATCCAATAAAGACAAAGTGTGGTGAACTTAGTGGCAAACATTGACTTAAGTGGCAACATGCATAATAATGAACAAAATATACTTTCTTAATTAAAATTTGACTTCTAATGTTCATAATTGAACTATTCTGATAGGATGTATCCAAAAGTATGAATGGGAAACCCGGGAGAGGAAAGTAACGAAGAAGACAACCAGCGTAATCAAAAATTAAATCGTCGCCTGAGAGATTCGAACTCTCGCGGGGAAACCCCATGTACTTAGCAGGCACACGCCTTAACCACTCGGCCAAAGCGACATTATTGTTAGTAAGGAAATAATGTTAATAATTGTTTTGTCGTTGCAACATTTATGCACTAGGAGGTTATCTATTTTCTCCCCGTTTTAAAAATCTTCGCCTTGACAAATAGCTCCTTGCTATGTAGCTAGTATCAAAGAGTCATAGATCGGCACTCAAAAAAAAGAGTCATAAATCGCAAAGGCAATATACATGTTCATCACTGGAAGTCTGGTTTACTGAAGGTTTCGAACATTAGGTTTTACCTATGCCTTTCTGAGCCCTTGCACAAAATGTCAATTGCGGATCATATATGACGACCCGAGCTTACTTCTCAAATAGAACTTCCCAATTGTCAGTAATTGTTGCATTTTTCGAGTTATGACAAATATAATCGAAACACAAGAACGAAGAACCTCTAGAGGTGGACGAAAAGGATGGGGTAGAAGTCAAGACTTTTTATCCAAAATTACCTGAATATCAATCATTAGTATAGCATAAAACCATTAAACCATGATCAACGTAAACACCATCATATCAATAAAACGTATAGTTTACAAGCTGTGGTCACTGCAATGCCCATTAAGAGAATCATTACCAGTGTGGCAGTGACACAACAATATAATCTTTGTTGCATCAATTGAATGCTTCTTTGCAACAACTTCTACAACATCAGAATCTGAAAATATCCTTTACATTGACATCTCATATTTATCAGTAAGCAAATCCATTTCCTAATAAATCTGGACTCGGAAGTCAGAACTACTGCATCTCTACAACCTATTATAGTATTAGCTTTACAAATATGTCGCAAAAAAAAAAAAAGAGTAAATACCAGTGGTAAAAGGAAATAACCTACTTTGGAACGTCTACACTCTACAGGGCAAGAGGGCATCTTTGGCCTACAAGCAGAATTTCGGAGGGTGGGCAGGCATTTGAATGCTGATATATCAAGAGCGCAAGTATGAAAGCAGAAAGTTAAATTTTTGTTTTTGAAACTTTCAGTGCTGGAATGCCTCTGCCCCCCAGGGCATAAAAATGTTTCAGCACTGTATGAATTATGCCAACGTTACTCTAGTTTGATTCAAAGAGCTCTGGGTGTGCAACCGTTTATCGTCCTGCCTCCAATCCACCTCAACATCAAGACAGAAGACTGTCTTGTACCCTCCTTGTCAGTTTCTAGCAGTCATTGGAAGAACTGCGAAAATCTAATAGCATCTACATACTCTCACCGGTTAAATGAAGCAGCGGAATTATCATCGTACGGCCCCCTCCATGCATTTTCACTGTCTGTCCCACTAGAAGCTTGATTGGGTATTGGTCCACTGCCTAGGTCTCCATCCAAACTCATCTGTTGCACCTCAGCAGTTGACAATATCTTTATGCTTTGGACACAATTCACAAATTCACTGCCATTGAACAAAATAAAGATCAGACAACGAAGCACGTAAATTCTTGGTACAAATAAATGAAAAACAGTCACTTACTCCCAGGGGTCATCGCCCACAAGTAGTATGTCGTTTTCATGATCGACATATACAAGTTTCCAGTCCGTCCTTTGTGGATCTTCCAGCTGTCCTTCGATACCAAACATGCGAGCAAGATCACGACGGAGCTCATCGTACTCCTTGTAACGAGTAACATCAATCGATCTACCAACTGAGCCGCGTTTTTGAACCTTTAGAAATATATGTTTCAAAAGAAAAAAATAATAAAAGTCAAAATACGTTAAAAGTTTAAACTTTTCCAAGCATAGAAGTATAAAACAGAAGAATTAGTTGCCCGAGTAATCATCATGAATAAGAAAACACGATACTATGAATGGCTCTTCATAATACAACATGACTCTACGAATAGCTTTACGCCTTCAACCAACTGGATAATGACACATTGAAAGATCTGAATAAGTAGGAGGTGGCATTTTTGAAGTACAACACTAAACACAAGCCACTAAATGACAGAAACCAGTAACAATGGCGCTATTCAATTTGTAGAAAATATTAACAAACGAAAACAGTTATTAGAACTTTTCAGTCAAGGACTGAACTACAATTTCTGATTCAAACACTTGGTAATTCCATCTTGGACAAAAGCAGCTCTTCTTTTGCAGAACTTTATTATTTTCCCAAAACCCCTTCCCCAAAGACAGACAATTGAGATCTATTAGTAGTTCATTTTAAAACCCTTAAACTAACTTACTAAGCTACAACAGGTTTCTTTAGTTGCTTTCCAATCAATCTCGTTCATTTTTGCATTTATTTGACAGTCCTACATCTTTCGAGAAATAGAAACTGAACAGTAAAGAACAGTAGTATAAATGCTCACTATTCGCCAAATAGCATAAAACCAAAAATTGTAAGCAGATAAACTGACCTTGGTATAAGTCCTTATTCGCTGCGTCTGGCCAGGCCACATCCCTCCACCCAAAACCGCAGGGTCGCCAATAGGAACATCATTTGAACAACCGGATTTGAAAGGCATGTTTGGCATCCCAAAGGTCTGAGAGCTCATTGCAGCAGCCGACAGCTCTGTTTCGATGTCTCTGGGAGCACCATCGTAGTTGGAAAGTAAATTGTGAAGTTCCTTACCAGAGTCAAAACCCCTTGACAACAAAGTATCAGGAGCCAATCCATCCATAGATGTTGATAGAGGAAGATTATTCCTTGGATGAGACTGCACATCACCATCTAATCCAAAGTTGGGCAATGGTGACAGATTCTGTTGAAGGCCACCAGCATCCAAGCCATACGAAGTGACAGAAGAAGATGCTTCCAATGGATCAGCAACAGTCACGTTAAATCTTGATGTTTCCACCGCTTTTGAACCAGAAATATCCTGCTTCAGCCTGACATCAGACTTATCTTGAAGTTCATGAGCCAAATGACCATTGGACTCCATAGTAGAATGGTCCCCAAACATATTTCGCCCTGGCTGGCTACGATTCAAGAAGATTGGAGGCGGAATCTGGCAATTAGTTGCCGAAGGCGAAGTAGAACATGATGGAACATCTCCATCAGTTGGACAAGATTGAGATCTTACTAATGCCGCGGCCTTCTGCATTCCTTGGAGTTGGACTGCTGAAACTTGAGGAGACATAAGTGGTGACGTCGAGAGACCACCAACACCTGCTTGTGACTGATACTGAGATACAGATCGCTGCTGCAAAATCTGATTTTGTTGGGCAGCATGCTGTTGCGTTGTTACTTGAGGCTGGACATGTGGACTCACAGGAGACAACAAATTATGTGATTGTGGTTGCTGTTGCTGCTGAGGCTGTTGCTGATGTTGCTGGGCCTGTGGCTGCTGTGTTTGCAACTGCTGTTGTTGCTGCTGTAACTTCTGCAGCAGCTGAAGTTGAAGTTGGTGATCTGAGATATTTTGCAGAGCAGCTGGCCGCTGTGATACACCATCTTGCAGCAATTGTTGGGAGGATTGATGCAATTGTGTCTGCTGCTGCTGCTGAAGCCTATGTATCACACTGGTTTGCTGATCAGTGTGCTGCTGAAACTGCATATCTGCCGGTAACGATGTTAGCTGGGCAGAATCTTTGCTGGTGGATAGATTATGTTGCACCTGGCTATTTCTTGTCAAGAGTTGCTGCTGATGAAGCTGAGAGTATGCGGACGAATGCTGCAAATTCTGACTAGGGGCAACAAGGCCATTACTTGTAAATGTTGATTGAGGTAACTGTTGCTTTTGAGGTGATGACTGCTGCTGCTGCTGCTGATGTTGCTGCTGCTGTTGCTGCTGCTGCTGTTGTTGCTGCTGCTGCTGTTGCTGCTGCTGCTGCTGTTGCTGCTGCTGTTGTTGCTGCTGCTGTTGTTGCTGCTGCTGCTGTTGCTGCTGTGGTGATTGTTGCTGTAATTGTTGTTTTTGCAGCTGCTGTTGTAGAGACTGCTGTTCCATTCGTTGTTGTTGCGCTTGTTGGTTAAGTGGATTTTGTAACAGCTGTTGGAGCTGTTGCTGTTGTGACCATCCTGGCTGCTGTTGCAGTTGACCCATTTGGTTCTGTTGGGCTGTTTTGTTGAACTGGAGATTCGTCATTGACAAAGATGGAGTTTGAAAGTTCAACAACTTGGACGGATCATCAGCACCCAGGCTACCATGCAAGGCAGACGCTGTGACCATGGATGGGTGAAACCCAGATTGAGCTCCGGGAAACTGATTATTTTGCTGCATGCTCATCCACTGTACTAGACTCAAGCCGGGGAATACAGAGCTTGGATCCTTCATGCCAAATTCATCCCCAAGCCAGGGCATCCCCCTTTTAAATAAACTCTCCATATCAGATTCATCATCTGTAGGAAATGAGAAACTAAGCTGATGAGTGATGACTGAACAATTGATTGCAAAGAGAGAGTTCAAGGAATGGGTAACAAAGAGGACAGAAGAGAGACAAGGTATTCAATTTTGGGACTTGGGAATGTTTACATCTATAATGATTTGCCGGACAATAACATCACCATGCTGACAAGGCTAGGCTCAGCATTTTTTTTGGCGGACAGATAATACACAAATAAACTCTGTATAGCAAATCAAGAGACCTTGTAGGCACTGGGATAACGATAATGATGATGAATATGGATTAGCATGCGAGAGACAACAGTTTGTGGCAAAGGTAGTAACAAACCTGGCATTCCTGGTTGCTTTGGAAACTTTGGCCTAAAAAATGGAGGAGGGCATATGTAGAAAGGAGTGACGACAGGCTCTATTTCCCAAATTGAAACTCGGCCTGGACGTTCACCTGCGGTGGACTCATCCCAACCAACCTGTCAATACGATATAGATCAATACAGATTCCAAATGATAAAGCAGGAATGTAGAAAGAATCACCATATATTGTAGCATGACATAAGATTATTGCATTAAACCATATTCTAAGATGGATGCATTCACAATTTTCAAAAAAAAAAAACACTGCAAAGGAGAAAAGTGCTGAACATCAAATGGGGATAAACCTCCACAATTTGAGAAAAAGATAGATGAATCAACAGAAACAGACGACACCTGCAGATTGCGCCATTGTGAGTTTTTCCAGCGAACTGCATCAAGATCACTTATTCCTGTGATAGTACCCATATATCTACGTACTCCACACTCTTCGGTTTCAAACATCATCCTAAAACGCATGCCAAGAGAAACTTGGGTGTACATAGCCTTGTTATATTTGGCCAAGGGAACTACAAACTCTGCTGGGGCAGCCCTGTGGACAGTGAGTTTACATGCGATTGTAAAATACCAAACATCCACCATGGCACCATCAATAATACATGTCAATGGAGGTAAGATTTCAAAATGTATGAGAATAATTTGTTACCTCGGATTGTAAAATATTGTAAAGGGACTGTTATTTGCAGCAGCATGGGCAGCAGCAGCAAGAATTCCAATATGCATGCTGTCACTTGATATAACAGATGATGCAAGGGCAGGCTGTTGCCTGTTTGCACGCCTTATACCTAAAAGAAGTTGAGATTTTTCATCTCTACAATCAACAACCAAGAACATGTGAGCAGCTTGAAGATTATTAATCAATAAGCAAGTATATCTTGCTCTTTACCACCGTAGCGATAAATACCTTATGAATAGAACAGAATCACCCGCGAAAAGTCTTTTTGAGCTAACAAAAACACTCCACCCTGTAGTCAACAAGTGCCTTTTTGGCTGGCCTGAAATTAAGGGATCAAACAACACGAATTCAAGTCATTACACGCCTTTTCACGGGAACATGGAACTGAAAGTACACAATTTCGAGAAATAGACTGCAATGGTGTTAGAAATTTATAAAATATTAGTGCTGACACACCGAATTAGCATATGCCAAGCAAAGACACTCTCTATTCAGTCTCAATTTATAATCTATAGAATTTCATTTCCACCTCAAGAAAGACGGGGAGCATATGGGCACCAACACGTGTGCCTCAAGTTTTATTTCATTAGCACCAGATCTATATTTATATGAAGACAGGCTTGGGATCCCGAAAAAAGAAAACCATGAGCTGGAAGAAGACAAAAAGCTCAAGGCTCTTTACAAAACTACCTCCTGGAAAGGCGACGCTGGTTCGGCAGTGCCAAAACCTTACAGCATCCCTATGCTATGGTTGAATCAGGAAAGTTTTTATACCACCCGCTTTTGAATTCTGCTTGACTTGTGAATTTACTCTCAAGTACAATTGTTGGACCAGTTTAGAAGATCCACAGAACAGAGTCCCCCATAATATTCTGCTAAACGCAAGACATGAGGAATGACGTAATGAGTGGGTAATGGAACAGAATATACCTCGGTATATATGCCTGAAAGTCCATGTCTGGCCATGTAAATCTTTAGCAACTATTTCTTGTGCTGGAGGTTGCATAGAAAAATCCTATCAAACACCTTCCAGGTAAGCACAAGAATAAGGAAGTGAAGAAATTTACAGAAGATACAATTTTGAACTTCAAAATTTTGAAGAACATGTTAGTAACAAACTAGTACTCACTAGAGGCGGGAAGATCTTTTCAGCAGCCCGTCGTGGTACCGAAAATCCTCCATGTGTACTCGTGTCACTAGCGGTCAGAGTTTTGCAGAAAAACTCTGTTGGCTGTCTATTTTGTTTAAGAGCCATCTCAGAAGCCAGCAACGCATCCCTGTCATACTGCAAACAATACATGGAAATGAATCTCCAATTGAAGGGTGAAAAATATAAGACCAGATGTGCTAATGCCGGATCTCAGACTTCACATATATAGCTAACTTACCTTGTTAACAGGCTGAAGGGTCATTTGTGCATACACCTCATCAGTTTCTAGATCAGCCTGTCATAACAAAGAAATTACAGGTCAATATAATCAAATAAGCAGAGTATACAGAAACACGAAATATAGAAGTCATTAACAAAACAAGTCGAACTGAGATCAATCAAATATTGCCGAGAGGACTCAGCGCTAAGAATTAGGGTGTGAGCTTACAGAACAAGAACATATAGTCCCCCCTCTCCCCCACCCAGTTTTTCTTTTCAGGGATGCTATCAAGTACCAACAAGCAAACACTTGCAAGAGACAATGGAATACCATACATGTAGGGTGACATTGTGAAGCATGCAAATCAACTTGGAGGGGAGATTCGGATAGCTCGGTATGCTATCAGTCTCTTTTTGCATAGATGCCGCTACCTGGAAAAGGTCAAAGTCATAGTTTCTATTAGAAATCTGGAAAATAACCTTGATTACTAATCTTATCCAAAGGAAAATCTGCTTACTTGTTCGCTGTGACCCTGTGGGAAGTAAACCACCAGACTTCCAACAGGGGGCACCGCAACTAACGGTCCTGCACAGGCGTGCCATAGCTCCGAGTTGATCACCTTGCCTTCTGGAGTCAGAAAACAAAATATCAGGACTGCCAACAACAAAAAAGACAATATGTACACTGAACAATAACCTATGATATTGTCCGTTGTAAGAAATTCTCACAAAGCATTTTGGATTTAACTGAAAAGAGATCACACACAAAAAAATAAGCTGACACGTGATCATTGGGCAACAGAAATCTCCCTCAAAGTTGGTAACTTTTTCTGTTCCTGTTCTTTTGTTGCTTTCCTTGAAAGCTCAAAGGGAAGTAAATCAATGGCTAGCAAATAACAAATCATACAAGCATTTCAGAAGAAAAAGAAAAGCAAAGAGAGTAAAGGTATACCCATCAATCCAATTTATCTTTATCTTTATTTTATTAAGATTAAATGAGCTGATTTGGATGTAATAGCAGCTGCCCAGATTCTAGAGCACATAATAATGATGAGCAAAAGCAGGGAACCCAGAAAAACATTAAAGCATGATGAGGTCTCATAATTCTGCACCATATTATTACTGCAGGCAGCAGCAAATAAGGGGCAGCAGAACAGAAAAATGTCAACTTCACATATCATACAATATCCTCATAACAATAATTACTTTGGACAGAGAAAGTATTCCTCAATCCTCTTAGCATTCTTCACTCATCATTCATTGCCTCCCTTTCCAACATATTGTACAAATTACAACACTGCCAAATCCAACTATCAACTTCTCCAGAGGACCAGATCACACACTATTATACCAGATCAAACTTACGATTTTCTTGCCAAGTTCATAACTTTATATATCAAAAGCACTTTTTTTTGTTGAAGCAACCAAATTCAAAGTACTTACAAACAACAAAAGGGAATAAACATAGTTTAGAAAAAAAGCAGAAAACTATTTCTACCTTCTGTTGAGTTAGGCATGTAACCATTTGGAGGAGCTTTCATTTTCTTTAACTTCTACCAATCACCCACTTCCACAAAAAAACTTTAATTTCCCTTTTCTTTTTCCTGTCTAAAACTTCCACCCAGCAAAACCCATCAAAGCAAAAACATTAAAACACCACCTTTTTCCTCTTTTTCTTTTGGGTATTCTTCTTCACCAAATATTAAACTAAATTAAAATTAAACCACCCATTTCTCAAACCAACTTCCACCCATTTTTCCCACCATCCACATTCATCCAAAGAAAAAAGCAGTAAAAATCCAATCTTTTTCCCAGAAGCAAAAACTTTTTCCGGGTTTCCAGGAGATCAGCAGCAGCAGCAAACAAATCCCAGTTCGCCACGTGTCTTCCTACCGTTTTTTTCCTTGCCCTCAAGCTAACCTGATCAAATCACTACGTGGGTAACTAATAACTAACCAGCTGAAAGTAAAAATAGTACGTAGCTACTTAGTTAAGCTAGCTAGCTGAGAAAGTAATGTAATGTAATGTTATGTAATGGTATTGTATAGTGTAGGAAATGAAATGTAATGAAATGAAGTGAAAGAAGGTGATGAGGTGAGGAGAGAGAGAGGAGTAAGAAGAGAAGGGTAGAATGAGAGAGGGAAAAGGAGCTTTTGAAGGGAAGAGAAAAAGGAAGGAAAGAAACAAGAAAGAGAAGCCGACATTGAACAGACTGGACCCCTGGCCCCATGGCCTCTCTCTTCTTCTACTCCTCTCTCTCTCTTCTTCTCATCTTCCAATCCTTACAGTATCAATATTATTTTACTACTACTACTCTACTCAATACTGCTGCTGTAAGAAGGGAGTATTTATTAATCCTTTTAGTATATGCTATTATTATTGTTAATTATTAAGTAGTACTCCCTTTTCCCCCGGCCTCAGTCCTAGCTATTGTGGCGTGCACATTGCTTTAGCTATCTCCCTGGTCCTAGACAAATAGACAAATCGATTAATGCTGTGTCAATTGTTTTTCTTTACTTTGTTTGCCATCCGCCTGGTTAAGTGGTAATTTTGTTTCAACATAGTACTTAGCATGTTTGAGTAATTAGTAGATGATTACCAAAAAAGAAAACAAAAGGACTAAAAAAAAAATCTATACAAATGAAAAAAAGACCTCATACAACTGAATAATGAATCATGTTGAACTGAAAAATGAACCCCCTGGAAAAAATGTATAACAACTGAATAATGAACCATGTATAACTGAATAAAAATGAATAATGAATCCTTAACAACTGAATCATGAACCCTGTACAACTGAAAAATGAATCCCATAAAAAAATCATAAAAAAAAGCCCCCGGTCTCACACAAATGTTCGTGAAAAAAAATAGATTGGTGTGAGAGAAAAGAAGACAAGATAAGTTGAAATAGCAAATAGATAAAACTCGTACTGTGACTAGACAAATGAACCGGTTTCTTCATTAGTTCGTTTGATGGTTTGATCAGGTCAATACTTTCAACAGCTACTATGAAACCTGGTAAAAATTGTATTTTCTTTAAATTAATAGAATTTTTAAAATACAATAACATCATAAAAATTGGTCTAAATTAGTTTAAAACAGCCATTTTGACATATCACAAGACAGCTTTTTGTGTTTTGAAAATCGATTGAACCATGGGTTTTCAGTTGAGCCAATCGATCCGGTTTCATTTTCAAAGCATTGATATTGATAGTTATTTTGTCGGTATCTCTTTCTATTTAGTAATATTCAACTTGTAATATTGAAATTTCTTTCATGAATTGGATATGAGTATGAACTTAACTGAACTATTGTCGTAAAGATTTTTAGCCATGAAAATTGAACTTCTAAACTAGAGTTCAGTTTGTTGCAACTTATATCTCAAGTATTTATTATGGTTAGATAATGAAAGCTTAAGCCACCTAGTGGGTCTTTGTTGTCCCATAACCGTGTCTCATCTTGTGTGCCACTTCAATCTGGACGTTCATGATTTGTTACGGCATTTAAAAGAAATTGCATTAACAAATTATGTGCGGTTGAGATTGAGTGGCAAACAAGATGGGACATGGTTATGGGACACCAAATCCGCTCTGTAAGCCACCTATTTAACTTGTTTACTACGTTCAGTTCAGATATTTCATTTATAATTAACTTATAAATATTTATCAATTGATTTCAATTTCAATCGCTTCAGTTATTAGCTGACGCCTTACAGTCACTGTAATGTTTGTATTCACACCAAAATACAATAATAATTGTAATAATAACACCCTCGTTAATGATTTGAGCATTTTGTAACAAGTGATTTTATTCTTTCACCACTTTGATGATTTGAGTGATTAGAGTAGTATCGCTAGAGGTGGCACCGTGTACGTTAAGAGTTGGAACCGTGTGTATAGGGGAAAAGTTCTGTTTGGATTAAGTAGAATATATGTTCACTTTGGCACTTTGATTACAGACGTATAGGATTTGCCAGTCATTCATTCATATGATTCAAGGAACTAATCATCAACAGCATGATAAAAAATGGAAAACAGACGCTTAAATAATTACAGTTTTTGCTATCATATCTTAGTTCAAGTCTAAGGCCCTAATCCCACTGCCTTTATCCCTTTACTTTGGGTTAGCCGTTTTCACTTCAAATCAATCTCAACTTATTTGACAATTTTTACAAACCAAATAAATAATTAGTTCAGTTAAGATCAAAATAAAAATAGTTTACCTATTAAACTCAAATCAATTGAACTGAAATGGCAAATAATTAGAACCCATATGGCAAAGGAAAAATCAACGTGGTTAGCTACAAATAGAAACAAAGAGCTTCTAAGATTAAATTATTTTGAGCAAACTTAAAAACTCTACTTCGGACTTTCGGAGTGTAGTTGGATTGTATCCGAAATAGATCATACCTAGACGCCTAAACAGTAATCGTGAGCAGATGATAGGGTCTTCAGCTGCTTAAAGTCTTGAACTAATACGGTCTTAAACAGAGTGTAAATCTCCTCCAGTGCACTTGAGCACTGGGGGAGATCTCCTCCGTTGGTATTGGGGAGAAAAATAGGGGGGGCTTTGGTAGGAGGGGTTTTTCACCCTTCATTCCAGTACTGGAAATCCTAATACTGGAGAAGATCCTAGCTCTCTTAAACAGGAAACATTGGAAAGCACATATGGAGTATAATGTTTGTAATGGTGCAGTAACTTTGTAAAAGAATGGTTGCATTTGGGATTGGGGTTGAAGTGATTGCAAAGTGCTTTTGACGGTACTTTTATACTTTAGAAGGGATTGGAGTAGTTTTTTAAAACTGTTGTGAATGAAATCATTTTCCAAATATAAGATCCGAAACCTGTTTTATTTCATCATTTACTTAGCTATGATAATCAGATGTAGGTAGCTATAGTATTATCCTACAAGATGCATCTATACCACTTGGTAACAATCCAAACTAAGCAATGTTACCTTCTTGCAACTGCAGTTACTAAGTAAATGCAAAGTTTCTATCTACTTAGTTCGTCCAACGCAAACTGACATGGCGTTACCACAAAACTCTAAAAGTAAGCAAGAAAGCTTACACAAACCTTACAATAATTATAGGAAGATTTGAGACAATCCTTCGTCAGAGCAAATTACTGTAAGTAGGAGAAGCAATAAAGTGCTACATTACAAATTATAAACTTCGTTATCAGTAACAACATGATTGTGAGCTCCATGACTCTATGTCTTTAGGCTTAAATGTACGGATTTGAATCAAAATGAGAACTAATTAAATTTTACCTTGATTTGGATTGATGAATTAGACTAAAATTTGAGAAAAATAAATTGTAAAGAACGGGACTTTTTGTTTGACATCTCCTTTCATTTTTAGGTTGGATAGATGCTATTGCTTACAAATAACAGTAAAGACCTCGATCGTTGTCCTGTAGACATTGTAGTTCGACATTGTAGTTCTTACTTATGTATAGCAATTGTGTAGTACTATTAAAAATTTAAAAAAACTCCCCCGAGATGGCCCCCTTTTATAAGTGATGTACCCTTTCAAAAAAAAAAAGAGTTTAAAAAAAATTACAGTATGATTTAAAGGTTTAACATGCCCTCATAAAAATTTGCTAAAAACATCGGTAGCAGAAAACATCAGTACTTCAAGGAAAGCCAAAAATGTGTAAGTAACAGAGCTCTCCACTCCATTTGCTCCCATCTTTGCTAGTTTGTCCGCCTCCGTGTTTGCTTCCCGTCGTTGGTGTTGGAAAATCAAGTTGGTGAAGCACGATCTGAGGTTCTTCAAGTTGTTCCAGGCAAAGCGAAGGTGTCTTGGGCAATTATCCTTATCGTAAACCCACGCAAGAGCATTTAACGAGTCAGACTCGATAATAAACACATCCTTCCAAAGAATACACTGACAATGAGCCACCGTTTCCAGAGCAAAAATCAACGCCAGGAATTCTGCCTCATTCGAGTCCTTTATTCCAACATGAGCTGAGAAGCTACACAAAATACTTCCACATGCCCTCATAAGATTGATATAAGAGAAATCAAAAGCGGTAAGGCATAATTGAATGTAATATAATTAACACAAATACTTGTATTCACCCATTTCATGTATGTACCCATATAAAATAGGGTAACTAATCACGAAAAATAGGTCATTGGTCAAATTTAGTGACTTTTTTGTCATAATAAACAACCAATTCGATCTCATATGTGAAAGGGGGCAAACAATTTTACTCTTCGTACCATTACAAAATACAAAGACATCCACCTAAAATTCTTGTATTAAGCTAGAATGAAACAAATCGAATTGGAAAAGATCAACCAAAAGAACACTAGGGGGAAAAAAAAAAGGTACACTAACACACCTATGCATTTTGGTAATTGATGTTTGATTTCAGTTCTACTTTTCGCCAACTTTCAGTATAGACATACTAAACACTAACACACCTATGCATTTTGGCAATTGTTGTTACGGTTTATCTCTGATAAGAGAATCCCTTAATTTTCATCTTTTACCCTTTGAAGTATGGAAAGAACTGGCAACGATTGGCAAGCAACGGCTTATGACTGATCAATACGAAGTATAATCTCGGTAGTATGGACACTTGGCCGCCGAGTCCGTATCATATCAGGTACGTATTCGGGGTTAGAAACTCTAAAAATAGAGTAATTTTACAATTCTATTCTCGTGTCCCGTTTGAACACGACACATAGGAGAAGTGTCCATAATATTCAGCTTCTTAATCCAGCGTTCATCATGCGCTAAAAGATTACTCCGTAGTCATTGTTCTCTAGTAAGAGAGGGGATGAACTAGTTATAGAATAAAGTATGAGTTCCAACTAATTAATGAATATGCTTAGACTAATTGTAATGTTTTTCCCTCAAAAAAAAGAATAATTCTAGTGATAAACCTTGTTGGTTTTCCCCTCACTGAGATAAAGGAGGCATTTTAACCAAATAAAAAGTGAATTCAAATATTTAACATAAATATTTCCCAATTTTTGGGGTTTATTTAATTCCATAGGATTTGAGAAAAGGTACTATGAAATCCCATAGTAGTAGTCGATAACTTCCAATGAAGGAAGAAAAGTATTCGAAATTCCCTATTATCTAATTCTATTTGTCATTTCCTATTCTATTGTAAAATACTAAAATCTGATTGTTCGTACTTGTGGCTTGCATCTCTATTGTAATAATTTCAATTATAGAATGTAATCGATTGGCAAATAGTTAAGAGGATGAGTATAGATGACACATAAAATGGGGAGAAGGACATGGACGCAGGAAAAAGTTTACCACAATCAGTACAATGGCACATTGGCAATTTGGCACAATCCACATGTTTCTACTTCACCTAAACCCTCTCAAAACCTCCTTGTTGTAATGGAGCATGCAAATACACAGCCAAAAATATTGGTATCGTGATATCATCCCATAAATTTTATTCCGATAGCACACGAGTACAAAAGAGTGGTCTTTTTTCGACAAATTCTCAAGTCACCATAGGATATGCTTTTACACCACCAACATCACTACTATTGTACGGTACTTGCCAAACGGAAATAATAAGAAAGTGAAAAGGTTTTGCATACGCGGCGAAGACGGCACTAGCCGCAAATGCCGGAGATTGTGAAAGATATTTCACATGTCATAAACTTGTGTTTTCCGACATTATTATGCCCGGATTAATGAAAAGTTAATTACTTTGATCACTCATTATCATTGCATTATCCAGCTAGTTAACCTCCAATTAACCAATTTGAGTTCTTGATTGCACTCTCTCTATCCTTCCGTGGTCACTACGTTGAACTTAGACTGTTAGGAAGTGAAAGCTTGTACTTAAACAAGAGTATATTCAATGCGGCTGGTTAGTTTATAAGTAGCCTTAACTGATGTTTTCAGCAGAAATTGAGGAGCATAAGAAACAAACAGAGATTCTTATTTGTAGCTAGCCAAAATATGGTTTTACCATTCTTATCTTCTTTGTTTTTAATCATTGATTCAATGTATCATGTAAATAACGTATAATAATCAACGGTACAGGTACTGACTGTAGAGGTGTAGAGCTAGTAAGCGCATTGCCTCCTGATGCCTGCTGCTAATTAATAATAGAAATTATTTTACAACAAAAAAAAATGTATAGAAATTACTAACGCAATTAAACCAAGCCAATGGGTGTGCGCGTTTGGGGTTGAGGTTGAAGTGCTTTGAAAGTGTTTTCGGCAGTACTTTTATTTTTTCCAGGTGTTTGGCAATTTTTCCAAAAGTGCTTTGAGTGAAAGCAGTTTCCAAAAATAAGATTTGAAAGCTGTTTTTTCACCTCACATATTCCACAGCTGTAGGTGAAACACTTTCAGCCACAGCTGCAGCACCTCACAGCTACAGCACTTCCTACAGCACGGCACTTGACATCAACCCCAAACTCACCCAATATCTACTCCCTCAGTTTTAAAACTTGATTCGTCTATTCCTTTTTTGTTTGTTTCATATATTTCTTTTTTTTTCCTTCTTTTGCACTATCTTTATTGGTAAAATGACTTAGTCCAACACTAACATTTAACTAAATATTACAATAATGCCACCCTCATATAAATCTCCTCACATTCTCCACCAATATGAGGGTATTTCAGTCAAGTTTTTCCCAAAGGCAAATGTCTTAAATTTGTATGCAATATCAATCACAAGATAGTTTTGAAACAAAGTGAGTAAATATTTACAAAAGTAGCATTCTAAAAGAAACGTTCTTGAGCTAGGATTTTCGTTTCTGGACATGTGCATTCCCAAACTACAAAAGTATCAAACTATCACCAATATGACAATGGCCATGTTTGGCTACTAGTTGGAGCTGGTAGCTGGACTGAATAGGTGGATTCGACAAGCTGAATTTGTTAGCTGGTTTGACCACTTGATGTGAACTAGTTGAGGAAGAATAACTTATTGATTTGTAGCTTATTGGGGTGAAAAAGCTAGTTAAACCAACTATTTACCAAACACATTTTTTTGAATCTTATTAGTTGATTTTTTGGTCAAATTAACCAAGGAACAACAAGCTGCCCAAACCTGATTACCAAATGGGGCCAATATCACAACCAGAAACACAAGACCTTGCATCATCATCATGCAAATAAAATACATCAACAAATCTTATCCCTTAATTATTTAAGAGAAAAAATTGTGTGAACCTATTTCATATAAGAGACTGGGATAGGAGGGGTCATTATTGTGTATATGAGGGGTCATTATTATATAGTCGAATAGTTATTGTTAGGAAATACGGTGAATAACTTGAACAACAATATAAAAACATGAACACCAAGATATATGTGGAAACCCGAGAATCGGGAGAAAAACCACATCTCCACTATGAAATTAATCATAACACAATACAAGTACAATATCCAAGATATCTCTCTCATCCTAGAGATTACAAGGAACCCCAACTACCTGTATGTGTATAGCCCC
>ONZK01003026.1:0-10391 GCA_900322385.1 Pharnaceum exiguum
CCCCCTCCCCCCCATTGTCTAGGATTTATACAAATAAGATTAGTTCTGATCATGAGTTATCAAAATTTATATGACTAAGAATTCCGTTGGTTGGTATATTGCTGTTGTTCGAGGCCTGCTGCAGGTATCTATAAACTGAAATTTGTAGAATTTAGTTAAAGTAAGTTCAGTTCAGGCATAGATAAAGGAGCTTATTATTGGTTAGTAAATTTTTTCTTGTTGGAGGACTACTAAGGTAATCCGGACTTTGGATTCTGATGATTTTCACTGCATGAATAGGGATCGTTAATCATAAAAACTTAGATTTAAGATGCCAAGATTCTGGAGATCCACGACGCCATGAATTGTGGGAGTAAGTTAGAATAGTCCCTTTTCAATTTTTTACCCTTTTGATGGATTTTCTTCTTGTTTTCATAGAAATTGTGAAGTGAAACTTCACAATGATGTTATTAGGTTTTCAAAAGCCTCTTGTCAACATGTCAAATACAATGGCTAGTAAATTCAAATGACTAGGAAATCGATATTTTATGAACCTGTTTCAGTCAACATAACACTATACCCCCTTGATTTCTCAATCAGCCACAAAAGAAAGAGATTTAATTGAAATCTATGGGAGTAGTTTTGGCAAGTCAAATTAGTTATGTTAGTTGTTTGGTGAAAACTTGCTAGTAAGAGCATAATAGAACACAAACTTGTTCTCAACGACATATTACATTCATAGTTTGTTATCCTTACTAGACTTCTCAACATATTCATTACGGAGTGTATGTATATTGTGATATTGTTACGAAACTTGAGAGATACTTTTTTTTTTTGTACCGCCTTGATGGCTTGTTGACCCCCTTTCTTTACTAGTGTTTGATTATATTCAATTTCCCCTAGTGTTATTCTTGAAATTGTTTCCCCTTCTACCAAGCTCTGTTAGCTACTCCAAGGCCACACCATATAATCTTGTGATGAAGATGTCCATCTTCAATTCTCGCTTGTTTTGTTCTTGTAATTTACAGAACATGACTTTTCACTTGTAACAGCTGAAGTGCTTTTGTGCAGAGGACTTGCACAAAAGGTGGTCGATCGCTGCCTGGACCTGTCATCTATTCAAGTGACAGAGGGTTAAGAACCCCAATACAAAGAATGGCTTGATTTTACAAGCATCACGAGCACTACTCCTATATGAAGGTATGGTTACACAGTTACACTATGCCATTGAAGCATATCAATGAGTGCCTGCATGATGAAATTCTTGTGATAGGATCAACCAATATATAGGTCTAGAAGGTTACATCTCTTGGATTCCTTTACCAGATACCTGGTTTAGCTTGTTGTATCTGGGTAGTCCTTGCTGGACAATCCTGTTGGTGAAGGCAAATCAGTTGAGCTGTTGCTAAGCATGAGGAAGACTGACACCATTGATGGCCTACTAGCGGCCTCGTCTTGGACACACAACATTCCAACTTGGATACATCTTAAGACTTCAATTTCTGAAAAGTTGTTGGAAAGTGATGGATCCATAAGCTCCAGAAGAGCTCCAGTCTTGAAAAGTTTCCATGCCTGAAAGCATCAAAACATAAGTCCAATCGTTTTTACCATACATCATCTTCAGTTCACAATCCCTTAAGGAAGAGTTTGGGATGGCTTACATGACTTGTTAGACTAATGACGTCTGCTGATCGGCTGAACAAAATATTGCTTTGTCCACTTATGATCTCAAGAAGTACGACCCCAAAACTGTAAACATCTGACTTGACAGAGATTATACCTTTGGCTGCATATTCAGGAGCCATGTAACCACTGCAAAATATTACACTTTGTCAACTTATTTGGACTCTGCAATACTATTTAGTATATAGTAATAGACATAGAATGTGAAATTGTTTTTGAGGGAATTCTATTAAGGTTTTAGATCTTACTATGTACCCGCAATCTTGGTTGTGCTGGAGTGTGTTTGGTCTACTTTGACTAGTCTTGCAATGCCAAAGTCTGCTATTTTTGGGTTCATCTCTTCATCTAGCAAAATGTTGTTTAACTTGAGGTCTCGGTGTATGATTTTGAGACGAGAATCCTCATGAAGGTACAAAAGCCCTCGTGCAACCCCTAATATGATCTTGAAACGTGTTTCCCAGTCCAAGTGCTTGCGCTTATCATGATCTTCAGGTGTATAATGAAATCGTAAGTGACATAATACTAGTACTTTAAGGTTGTGCTAACTGAAAAGTTTGAGCTGTCTAGAATAGTACCGAATAGGAATTTGTCGAGGCTCATGTTGGGCACTAACTCATATATGAGCAACTTTTCTTCGTCCGTGGAGCAAAAACCCACGAGTTTGACCAGGTTCCTATGTTGAAGCTTGGCTACTAAGTTGACTTCATTTGTGAATTCGTTGAAACCTTGTGTAGATGCTCCTGATAGCCTCTTAACTGCCACTTCGTGTCCATTTGGAAGTGTTCCCTGATTGAGCAAATGGAAATACCATGAACCATTTTCTGTGCATCAGATCTCTTTTGAATTACAAAATTATGTTGTGGATAAATGTTTCGGAACTTTATCTGTTCGGTATGGAAAAGTACCTTGTAAACTGCGCCAAATCCTCCTTGACCGAGTTTATTTGATTCTGAGAAATTCCCTGTTGCAGATTTAATAGTCTCCAGAGTAAACTGCAAGGACTCTGAATGTTGTAAACGACTTTGTTAGCTTGATTTCTGAGTAGAAGCAGATGATGTAGGAAAGTATGTAGATTGGTTTGAATTTTGTGCGGTATGTACTGGTGGAGCAACGATGAATGAGTTTACCCCTTCTGATCCCCTAAGGCCAAACTAGCTAGTATCTGCTGGACGTAATTGATAATTTGTATAATTTGACCTTCTTTGCTTTTGATAAGTGTGATGTTATAATGTACTGGGGTAATTGGTGATAAGAATAGGTATTTTGTTCAGAGATGTTGCTGGGTACCGGTTTGGGAGTCAACTGTAATCCTGAATATTATTTTGAAGACTTTATTGTTCTATTACCTGGAGGGCTCCTCCGTTGTACTCTTGTCTTGGTCTTATAGACATAGATTGCAATACAGACGAGAATCAAAGCAACAAAGCAAATGGATGGCACAACAGCTTTGAGTACATTGTTCTGTACTAGCTCTGCGAAGTATGAACAATTGATCAAGGGCTGAACAAAGTAATTATAGTGGATCTTATTATCTTTATATATACCATTTGTGGAAGTTTGAGTTTTTACCTGGGGATGCTGAGGTTTTTGCGCCTGGTGATGCTGAGGTTTTTGCGCCTGGTGATGCTGAGGTTTTTGCGCCTGGTGATGCTGAGGTTATTGGGATAGAAGTTGGAGCTTTGGATTTGTAGAATCGCACCGTGTCATAGCTTAATTGACAGTTTGTCTGAAAAATATATGCCCATAATTTTCCGTTGCAACATCCCTCCATATTTGTGAATGCTGTTTGAAGGCACCTGTCACATGTTGCACCAAGCATATTTGGAGAACACTGAACTAGCCAGTATAAGGTTTGATATGGTGGGAAAGCAACCTCCCCTGTCGCGTAGCCATGGTGCGTGTCATTGTAAGCCACATCTCTGAAGAGGCTGGCCATAGTAGATGACAGTACTTGCTCCAACTGATCTGAATTTGTTACGTTTTCGTTGCTGATATCCCAATCCCAAACATCAGGTTGTTTGGCCAGTTCCTCAAATGGTTGGTTGGAATACCATAGGGTGCATTCATGATAAAAGATAACAGCTTCTTTGGTTTCACAATTTTTCGCTATAGTTTTTGTTGCCGATTGTACACAGTCGTGGCATAGTGGGGGATCAATGTCACCTCTGCAGTAGAACATGCCATGCACGATGCTAGAGGGTTCACCCTTGGTTGAATTATAGCACCCTATTGTAGAGGCTCCTTCAATGAGATCTAAAAAGACAAGGTTAAGATTCTTTTGATATAGACTTTCTGGTGTATAATTGCCGCTTTCGCTTTGGCATTCAGTGTCTACTAATTGGAGCTGCAAATACGCAGGAATTGATGTCAGCAATAGGACCTGAAAAGCAAGGCTGGAAATGACATTTTTGGGAAGGCGGAAAGTTGTATGAGTGTATAATTGGTTATACATGGTCTGGTGCCACTCAATATTCGTAGGGAATATTTCAGTTAGACATTTTAAGAGAACTATCTTTGATGTTATATCTGAATGTTAAGGTCAGAGGAAATGTGAGGGCAATTTTACTTTGACATTGTCATACTGGTTGCATGCATAAAAATATAGAGCACTTGATACAAAAATCAGGCCTTTTATATTATGTTGTTGACATTTCCTACGAATAACTGCATATGATTACTAGTGTAGTCATCTCATCGTCGTCACGTTGTATTCCGCTGTCAAGTGTCATTTGTGCAAGCTGGCATTTTTCCTCATTTGAGTAACGCTGTGCGACGGAGTTTCCTGGATAACTATTTTATCATGACCAGTTTAGTTGTCTTGGGAATTTGAAGAATTTAATTTTATATTATTTAACAGAGATGTTTGCGCAAATAGAACTCATTCATAGCCTCATCTCTTCAGCCTGGCTTGTATATGATTGGGGATTTGGGACTACTTGATTTGCTAAAATGTACTCCCCTCTGTGCAGATCTACTCTATCCATTTTAACTCTTAGGGTTAAGTTTGACTAATAGTTCATATAAATTTGCTTTAAATTTTTTGAAAACTGATATTTGACGAACCTGTTCTGTTATGAAGTTTAAAATCAAGTCTAGTTTAACAAGCACCCTGATGTTGGGAGTAACAATCAACTCTGCTAGTACCCATTAAGGATCCTGTGAAGACCAGACTACAAGTCAAGCCAAGGAAGGTCACAGCTATGTCTACTTAAATTGTCTTCAGCTTAATGAGAGTTTAGGATCCCTCGCTGTCAACAATGTAACCAGCAAGCATTCCAAGTTTCCAACATCAAACTTTTGGCTCCACAAGCGTTGAGTATCAGAAATACTTTGCCTCGAGGTAAGGTGTTTTTTGTGGTCTTCTGTTGCAATAATATGAAGCACAGAATTGGACCACTGATTATTAAAGAAAAATCCCATTGACCAACAAAAAAAAGATCCTATCTGTCAATTTATTTAGTGGTGTGTGTGTGTGCGCGCGCGTGGTGGGGAGGGGGTTTAATTTTGACAAAATGTAAGAATAAAGCATTTCAAGTGAAAAATATTTTCTGTTTTCACATTTTGTTATGTTTTGGGAAAGAGGTGAAGGAGGATGCCTTGAATTATGAATATAATTATTGAGTGATTGGTATGACTGTTCATTAATGTGATTATGTTATGGTTCATTCTTCAAATGAAAGCGACTATGTTAAAGAAACTTGTGTGGAGGACAAACTAAGTGGAAGACAGAGAGTATAATTTGTTTGTAAGTTTTTCAATCTTGAAAACAGAACCTTTGGAGTTCATTGATGAGAGGTTGCATATTTTTCGTGCCTTGTGTCTGTGAAACAAGTTGACTTCTGCTCTCTTTGGGGCATCCTGTGACTGGCATGATGGATAACTATCATTATATTTTTTTGAGAAGGAATTTCGTCTCACATTTTAGGGAAGCATATACGGGAAAAAAAAGAGAGGCATAGTCTGGCTAGTGAAGTACAGTAGATGTTTGATCCACTTGTTGCAGTAAGCGCAAGCATTCTGGTGATTGTGCATTTGCATAATCAACGAGCAGTCAAAACTGTGATATCATGTGCTCCTGTAAATAGTGATATGGTCGTAGACTGATGTTGCCCTGATGATGAAATGCTATTATCTGATTTACTGTATCCTTCTGATGGTGTAGGTTCTGAGAGATTGTTCGAGTGGCTGTTAAGAAGGGAGACAACTGAGCCAATCGTAGGTCTTTTTTCAGCGTCTTCTTGGACACATGACAGACCAATGTGGATGCATTTTGTCACTTCTTCTGCTGAGAAGTTGTCTTTCACAGTTGGATCGATCAATGCTAGAGGATCTTTGGCATCCCAGTGCCTCCATGCCTAAAAGAAAAGGTCAGTCAAATCACCGTTAGTTTGCATTCTGTTATTTTGCTGCTAGAAATCTGCGATGACCCTGCTTACCCGCTGAAGTAACCCTTCTTCTGGTTGAGGAGCACCATCCAAACTATGTGTTAGTCTCTGGCCAGTGACTATCTCCAAGATAATGGCTCCGAAACTGTATACATCTGATTTTGCAGATACCTGGTTGCTCTTTATGTATTCAGGGGCCATATATGCTCTGTAATGAAGGTGTTCTAAAAATGGTAAATTTAATGTTTGTTGAAAAATATTCTTTTTTTTTTTAGTGAACCTGTAGTTAGTAGTGAAAGAGGCTTACTGTGCTTTGTTAGCTCTGCTGCTAATACTTTGAACTTGATCCTCTCCAAATAGAGTTGCCATACCAAAGTTTGATATCTTTGGAATCATGTCTTTGTCCAGTAAAATATTGCTGGGCTTTAGATCTTGGTGTACTATCTTGTATTGAGAATACTCGTGAAGATAAAGAAGTCCTCTTGCCATTCCTTCTATGATCTTATACCTGGTATCCCATGCTAGTGATTTACGTTTGTTGGGATCTGCAGTTCAGGTATTATGTTTAGGGGTTAGAATTAGTGGGTGTGCAATGACATTCAGCATTTTGACTGTGTTTGTGTCGTGTACCTGAGAGGATTTGATCCAAACTTGAATTTGGCAAGAATTCATAGATCAGCAGCTTCTCTTCTTCTGCTACACAATAGCCCAGTACTCGAACAAGATTCCTATGTTGTAACTTGGCTACGCGAACAGCCTCATTCTTGAACTCCTGAATGCCTTGTCTAGAATTCGGCAACAACCTCTTGACAGCTATCTCCTCACCATTTTGAAGCGTCCCCTGCAATTGTTATCATGGATCTGTCACTTGCTCAATTATGCTAAAAATACTACTGGTTGATGGGCGCTTGTGCTTTCTGTACCTTGTAAGTAGTACCAAATCCACCTTGTCCAAGTTTGTTGTCTGAGGAAAACTTTTTTGTTCCTTCTTTGATTGTGCCAATGTCATATTGGAATACTTCTGTGGTTATTATCTCATCTGTGTTGCGCAAAATTTTGAGAAGAATATTGTGTAATGTAATGAGCCTTGTTTTATTTTGGAATTTCAACCATGCAAGCTCGTTTGAATTTGATATTCATATAATTCAAATGTACAGGACAAAGTTATGGAATGAATGATCATATGTGGTTACTTACTACTTGAAGCTGGTCGGGTATTTGACTTTCTGATCAATAAGCAGAAACCACATAGAAGTAGTAATGCTACTGCTGAAGGAAGTGCAATTGCTATAGGTATGTATGATGTTCCCCTCTGCTTCTTCTCTTTCTTTCCTGTTGCTGTCTCTGAATTTGAATACGATCAGACTTTACAATATAATTTTTTCTCATTTAAAAATAATAATTTAAAAGTTCATTTAAAAGATAAACTATTTCTCAGTGGGATGCAATATTAATCAATTTATGCCCACTTATCTGGCTGTGTAAATAACTAAATACTGACCGCCGTGTGGAGGTGAGCTGGCCGGAGGAAGAGAGCTGTTCAAAGGGGATGGGCTTAGCAAGGTTGTTTTGCTGGTATTATAGAAGAAGCTTTGAATACCCCATCTTAAGTAGCAACTTGGGAGATAGGCTATTGAGTCTGTGCCTCCTTTTATTAATGTGTATGCTTGACTGAGGCATTTGTGGCACAAGGTTTGACTTATATCTGGAGTGCATTGAGCAAGGGAGTAAAACTTCTCCGCAGCCCAGAGTCCTGTGTCGACCTGATTTGTTGCGAAAAAAGGTGGTGTTGAGGCATCACCGAAAGCAGTTGTGTCTATAAGATCCAGGACTACCTCTGTTTGATTAAACGGGTGGGGAGCAGGTGGTGGTAGTGTTGCATTTTTTGGGAGTTTAAATGCTGCAGATTTCACATAGGGTTGCGCAGGTAACTCCTCTTCTTTAGAGAATATGTTACGGTTTGCGTAACGAATCATACATTCCTTTTCCCAAACAATAGACTCCATATTGTTTGGGCATTCCTCTGTTATACGTCTCGTGACATTGACAATGCACGACGAGCAATTCCTTGCATTCAGATCTCCTCTACAGAGATAAAGGCCATAAACAGCTTCGGTCTTTTCCCCAAAACTGGAGTTGCAGAAACTAGAATCCGTTGTGGAGGCTGCAAATGTGAGATTGTGAAGGACTATTTTGAGGTTTTCGTGGAATGTACTACCTGGAGCAAATGTATCATTTGTTACAGTACAGTTTTCATAATCTAGAGAAGACTGCACGTGATTGATGGCGAACAAGAGGAAAATCAGGTAGATTATGCTTACAATAGGAAGATCTCTCATTATGCCTAGCTTAATTGATAACTTGACTTCTAATCACTTAGTGTCAGTTTGAGAACTCTCTCGGGATTGTGGAGTACTCCGTACTGTACTACACCAGACAACAGATAAGGTCCATCCTAAGGAGAATAGAGTATGGATCACACGTTGTGTTTTGGTTGACTTTAATGAACATTATCATGCTGTTCAAATTCTTTCAATATATTACTCCCAAGTCCCAACTATATACAGAGTTGATTTTAGTGTGTTTATCTTCTTTAAAATATCAAGGTCATCTTTGAGGAGTTCTTGAAAGATATATGCACTTGCCTTAATGAATATTCTTTTTTTGTTTATTATTCTTCTTTTCTTGATTTGTTCTATAGATCTTGAATGTTATTACTCATTATGTGCTGGCATTATGCATATACAAAAGTTTCTTTTTTTTTGTTGAACATATACAAAAGTTTCTTGTTTGCCTGTGAAATGTTAGTCAGAACGTGACCAGAGGGTTCTGCACAACTTTGCCATTTCCTTGAAGATGTTAAATTTGACCCGAGCATGTAGACTTGTCCTCAGCCATTATCAAATAGAGCTCCTTTCGTCATCTTAATGTTGCAAAGGAAGTTTGGTTCTCATACAAATAAACTCAACTTCACACAGTAATGGGTTATGGCCTTATGGGTTATGTATTCTACTTTGAAATATTCAACGTAGCTTCTGCCTGATGGTTGCAACTTGCTACCCACTATTATTGTAGGTATGAGATAGTGGGAATAAGACTGTTATTTGCTTATGTTTTTTTGGCTTTACAGTGGATTGTCATAGCATTTGACACCCAGACACACAAAGAAGATGCATACTTATGCATAGAAGCATGATCTTTGAGTTTAGAAACACGTAAGGTTCCCATTTCGATTAGCCGAAGTAAAATTCTGAAACATGTGGTCATAGCTCTATAATTAGATATTTAGATACTTTAGGTTAGTTCAGAATTATAGTTACCCCTACCCTAGCCTATGTATCCTGTCGTTTTTCGAGAGCTGTTTCATGCCCCAGTGATCATCCTATTTTAAGTATGCTCATATTGCACCATTCAGTCCTTTAAGGTGTGGTGCTAGGCTTGATTAAGGCACGGTGTGCCACCACTGGGTACTTACATTTCTCTATATTATTCTCAAAGTCTCGGTCCCATTTATTTGGAAGTAACAAAAAAGGTGTTTTTCTATTTTTCTCCTTCTTTCTCCGAGGACATGAGGATGAAAACTGCCTTCTCTGGCTGTGGTTTGTATAAAAAGCATATTCAGGAGCAGGTTCAACTGTATCTTGTCCTCCCCACCCACACCCCCTCTTTCATTCGGCAAGGATCATGAGTTCATGAGAAAGCTTCTTATGAGATGACTGTTCAGATTTGGTAGCCTGACTTGAGTACGTGACTCAGTCGAAAGTGGACATGTATTTCAATGAAGGTTATGACTGTTTAAATAAATATATTTTGATATGGTTCAACTTGATAGCTGATGTCCAACTGAAGGTGCAAGTAAAAAGGCGGCTCCTTAAATTGGTTTGCAAGTTGCATGATGGGCTAGCGTGCTGTTTCTCAAAATGATACGGAAACGTCCTGAATCCTGACTCTTAAGCTGCCATGTAGTGGTTGACCTCCATATAATTTGGAAGTCCCCAAAAACAATTATTCAAAACAAAATCCCTCCCTGAACTGGGTTTAAACTAACTTAGTTCAAGTTTTTTGACATTGAAAAGAGTTATTTGGGGTTTTGATGAACTAGTGAGCTTCAGAGGACCATTTAGCAGTTGTATCTCCAACACTCAACTTAGTAAAAAAAGAAGCTGAACACGAGCCGGTGTTCCGACTTCTAGCTGGTGGCCATGATCTGAACATCTTGGCAAACATTAACGAAGGACATGTATAGAAAGCTGTGGGATTATGTTCTGTAGTGTTTTTTAGGAAATACTCAACCAGTGGTACTAGCCTTCATTCCTTTACCAGTGTAGACTTGTGGAGTTGTGG
>ONZK01003026.1:19835-33768 GCA_900322385.1 Pharnaceum exiguum
CCCCCCCCCCCCCCCCCCCCCCCAAAAAAAAAAAAAAAAAAACAAAAAAAAACAAAAAAAAAAAAACGTTTCATGTTTTTGGTTTAGCATTTGTTGAACAAGGATGTAGTTGGATTTGCAAATGTCCATTGAAGTTTATTCAGAACTCCAGTACGATGATTATTGTTCAGAACTGTCTAAGTTTCTTTGAGAAACTACTGTATATATTTAACTGTGTGCTACATTGCAGGTTTGCTGATCCTTGGTTTTGAGCTTAAGATGATACTGTCGTGATTTAGCTAATTAGTTCGAGGGCATGAGTGCATGAATGAGCTACATTGCTAAGTTGGTGAGAGCCTCTGGTAACTTTTGCTGCGTTTTACTATTTGTTTCTCTTGTGAGTTTGTGTATGTTTGTTTCATAGTGTAACATTCGTTCGCTCTTCTTTCATACATGCTTAACCTTGTGCAACATCAACAGGAGTAATCTAGATTAACCAAATAGTCCGAAACCCACCAACGTTGCTGGTTGTAACTTGTCAGACCAAATAGTTCTCCATTTAGTGGTCCATAAAACTGTAGAATTCCCAACTTACTATCATTTATACCATTGGCAGGCGCCTCCACCTTAATTGAAAATGTAAGGTGGATTAAAGAGCTAATGGGTTCTAAGATCTAAGGTGCAATTGTGTACACAAGCCATTTTTAATAGTTTATTATCTTCTATGAACAAGAGCAACTGTTACAAACCATATCTAATGTCTACCGAGGGTATATCTCAGTTATATCCTTGTTTCCTGAAAAAGTGCTGGGCGACTGACCAGATTCAGCACTACTCAGGGTTAAAAGTTGAGTCTGTGATGGAAATGGAAGGTCTACAGGGTGCCCATTGAGAGCAGAGACAATAGGCGCCATTGTCGGTTTTCTGTTTGGATCTTCTTGTATACAGAGCAAGCTAAGGTGAATGCATTTCAATACTTCTTCTCTCGCATAATTTCTGTCTAGTCTAGGTTCAACCAGGTCTAAGGCAGTTTCCTCATTCCAAAGTCGCCAAGCCTGTGACACACCACCAGTAGATAGTGACATTGTGACTTAACCATTCTAACACTGTACGTAGATTTTGGCTGAAGAGGTAGATTTTTTCTTATGTAGGAACTTACCCGTTGAGCTACGCTTTCTTCGTCATAAGGAAAACGAGTGGAGTTACACTTGTGGCCGCTTACTATTTCCAAAACTATTATCCCAAAGCTATAGACATCTGATTTGATGGAGAAATGTCCAGTCATAGCGCACTCAGGGGCCATGTATCCACTGCATCCAGGTATGCTTATGCATTAGTACCGCTGATAACCTTTGAGAGTAATTCCACAACAATGGATTGAAATTCTTACTATGTCCCAACATTTCTGTTCGAATTGGCTTGGATTTGATCTCCTCCAACAAGTTTAGCCAATCCAAAATCTGATATCTTCGGGTTCATACTTTCATCTAGCAAAATATTGCTGGACTTAAGATCGCGATGAATGATCTTTAGTCTAGAATCTTCGTGAAGGTATAGGAGTCCTCTTGCTATTCCTGCAATTATCTTGTACCGTACTTCCCAATCCAGTAGTGAGGGCTTGCTTTGATCTGCAATTTGGATGAATCTTATCTTTACATCTGTGATTTTGATTAGTAATTTACACAACTATACAATAGCAAGTCTGTGATATGTTTCCTTTTACCAAGTAACACTTTGTCTAGACTAGAATTAGGCAAGAATTCATAGACAAGCAGCTTCTCTTGTGCCTGAAGGAGTGAAGGCAGAACCTTAAAGACCAAATTTTTATGCTGAAGTCTCGCAACTAATAGAACCTCATTCTTGAACTCTTGAACCCCTTGCCCTGAATTTGTTGACAGCCTCTTTACTGCAACTGGCTCACCAGTACGAAGTGTTCCCTGCCATTTTCGCATATAAGGTTTATAACTTGAAATGACCAAAATAATCACCAAGTATCATATAGGAAGCAAAGATTACCTTGTACACACTACCAAATCCCCCTTCTCCAAGTTTATTTTCTATGGAAAAATTGTCTGTCGCAGCTCTTATCATCTTAAACTCAAACTGCAGTGATTCTGCTGTACCTATGTCGCCCAACTCTAAAACAAACGATAAAACAAGGGCACTAATAAATATCTAGTTTCAAATGAAATAACATAGTATACATTTCTGTCATAATGGTGTGTCTTATGTGATTGTAATTGCTATGGAGGTACAATGATGGTTTGACTAGTTACCAGAGGATTCTCTACGTCTTCGTAGGCCAAAGCAAGACTGAACTCCCAAGAGAAGCAACATTGCCAGAACAAATACTGAAATGCTCACAGCTACAGGTACATGCCATGCCGTTTTCCTCTTCTCTGCATGTTTGCATTGCTGTTGTTACTAACATTGACATATGCACTGCTGTGTGATGTACTAATGTGTATGCGACATTACCGTTAAAAAAATAATTGTGAGGGCGACAGTGTCGCAAAACTTATTTTTTAATAATTAAAACGTATATGCAATTTTAAAAATGAATAGATGTTGTTAGTTGCTTGTTTTTTTACTTTGTTTTGAAAGAGAATTCAGAGTGGTAGTTTACAACAAGTCAACAATAACAACAACAAAAGAGTGAAAAAGGCACACATTTAGCGTCTCGGGCCCGAGGAGAGCAGCCTGAATGCAATTGGGCTAGAAATATGATTATTAAGCCATACTACTGAACAGTCCGATGGGCTGAATAGTAATTGGGCTAGATGTATACAACAACAACAGTCCCAATATTCTCCCATCTAAGACAGGGTACTGAGGGAGTCTGATGTACGCAGCCTTACCCCGATTTGAACAATCGGGAGACTGTTCCAGAATGACCCATTTAGTACCTTTATGAGAAATTTCCTTATACCTGCAATGGAACCGAAAATCGTTAAAACCAATGTACCTATTTAAACAAATGTACCTACAAGGAGAAAATCGTTAGATATCAAATATGCCCATAAAACATTTGGACATGCAGTGATCCATCGTTAGTGATCACCATAATCACAAAAATATAAAATCGCGTATACCTGTCAAGCCTCCGAAACGAAGAAGTAAAGCACCTGTAAGAACACAACAATTTTGCAGACAATACAACACCTACCATATAAGTGCGAGCACAACATGCACAACAAAAATATCAGAGTCACCAAATCCTCACAGATTAATACTTAACCCTAACCTAATATGTATAGCACCCTACTCTAAATCTACACCCTAACCTAACATGTCTAGCACCCTACTCTAACAGTCCAGTACCTAATCCTCGTTCTCCAAGAACTCCTATCTAAGGCCATGTCCTCGCTAAGAGATAGGCTGGTCATATCATGTCTAATACATTCTCCCCAACTCTTCTTCGGCCTGCCTCTCCTTCGATCCCCACTCACAACCATACTCTCGCACCTACGCACCGGTGCATCCGTGCCTCTCCTCCTGACGTGTCCAAACCATCGCAGCCTGGTCTCTCGCATCTTCTCAACGAAAGCAGCTACTCCCAGCTTCGCCCTAACCACTTCGTTTCTAATTTTGTCCAGCCTAGTGAGACCGCACATCCAGCGCAGCATCCGCATCTCCGCCACTGCTAATTTCTACTCTTGCTGCTTCTTAGCCGGCCAACATTCGGCTCCATACAGCATTGCCGGGCGTACTGCAGCTCTATAAAACTTCACTTTGAGATTTAATAGGATCTTCTTGTCACATAGTACCCTGAAACTTTCCTCCACTTCCCTTTGAGTTTTAATTGGGCTAGATGTATGATTATGTTATTCTTGTTCAATTTAGAACTTTTTCTTTCTTTCTGAAAAATCCAGGTGATTTTCTTTATGAGTAAGGGATCGTCCAGAATAGTGATGATCTATGTTGCACGGATACTCGTCCTAAGTGTCGTATGCAACACGGGATATGAGAATACAATTATGAAATTACACTAATTTCTGACCCCGAACACGTGTTTGACATGACATTGATACAGCTCCCGAGTGAAGTATCCGTGCTACCGAGGTGATGATTGATGTATGGTCCACCAAATATGAGCCACTTCAAAAGATTGATAGGACCACATATATTATCAAGGTGCACTTGTTTTTATACAAAACTCGTCTCTTAAGTTTTCGCAGTCAAGTGAGCCAGTTGTCCAGTGGTGAAGGGATAAGTGACCTCCTTGTAAGTTAATTCTTAGGTACGGGGGAGTGAGAACAAAGCGCGCTTGATGGATATGTGCTCGTCTATGGGGTCAATCCCCAGATCACTAAGGCTGTAAGGTGACCTCCGTAGCAAGGACGAGGTATTGCAATTGAGGAGAAATAATTTCAGGTGGAGTGATTAAGGAAGTAATAGTTCAAAGAATAATAATTAGCTGATAAATTAAATAAATTAAAGCTAGGCAGCAACACCTTCCCACCAAGCTGCATAACAGGAAGCTGACCGAACGCAACTTTTAAGCACCGATCACAATCGTTTGCCACCAAATCAGGCGTGCACTGACCAAGTGTGTACAACATCTGTGACCGTGTAACATTTGCCACCCTAGTACTGAATCTTACGGTACTTCCAATCACCTTGGGCACCAAATCATTCATTGTGCTGTTCAGTACCTCAGCGAATAATCGCTTCTCGTTAGTGGTTACGTTTTGAGGATTCCAGGCAACAGCAGTGGGAACCATTTCCATTTTACGGAATATAGGTTCATTGGAAAAGCCGAGCATGCACTCATCGAACCATACCACCGCGTCGATTTGGGTCGGACACTGTTGAAGGATGTTGGTATGAGCTTGGTAGACACATTCGCTACAACGTTGGGCACTTACGTCACCCCTACATAAGAAGAGTGTAAAACCTTGGTCTTGGTTTTGGCCTAAGGATGTGTTGTAAAATCCTGTGAGTGATGCATGGGAAGGTAAGGTGTCTAAGAGGTTCTGAAGGTTCTTTTGGTATGGACTATTTTTGGGTGTAATTTGGACTGCCTGTGCAATTTGTGAAATAGTCGAAAGCTTGAGATATTGGAAGGAAATCTTGGATGATGGCGGAGACGGAGCAAAGAGAGATTAGCATGCTTGGCCGTTGTACGTGATCAGTTAAACAGGACAAAAATTGTTTTGATTACTCGGTGAACAATTGAGAAAGCTAAGCAAGCATGGCAGCATGGGATTTTCAATACCAGTTTGGTTTGTTTGAAAAATCTTTACATTCTAATTTGACAGCAATCTATTATATCCATATGGTCTTCAGTTTTACGTAGTTGGATTTTGACTGTATTAGTCATTAGTGGGAGGCCGGCCTTAATTAACCTTTTTTATTCTTTTGCTTAATTGAGATCAACCAAGAAATCAATAAATCATGCCACCGAAAAAATAGGGTACCGCATATGTAATTTTAGTGGGAGATTCGGACTAAAACAGTAGAGCTGGTGGTAAATGGTCAATTTGAGAGGAAACAAAACCAAGCCTCATTATCATATTTGGGTCTTTACTATTACTTGGCTATATGGAATTGGATGTATTCGTATGTAATCGCACGTATCATATTTTAGGTTCCATCCCATAATTATTTGGAATTGGAGTTGCCCTAAACCTATATATTTATCTTCCTCTCCTTTTCTTAATTTAATTGGAACATCTTATACTTTACCACACACATGGAACCTAACAACTTATTTAAACACCAACGATAACTGAGTGTAATTCCAATTTAATGGGGATTTTATTGAGTAAATATTGTTGCAACCTTACACCTATTTAAGAAAATAAAGAAGTTATTTTCGAGATTGACCCTAAATGCGTTCGTTGTTGTATTGATATAGTGATATTATTCTTTCAACTTCATCGGTAGTGAACCAATTTGACTTTAAATAACGATTAGCATAAATGTAATGTGTCTTTAAAAAGAAAAAAAAGTCACTATCTTACAACAACAGTACAACAATAATTACTTAAATAGTTAAATAGATAGATGTGGGAAAAGTCCAAAAGAGACTATTATTGTTAAATGCTTAATAGTGCGACCATTCATGGATATATCATGAGTCCTACATCTTGAGTGGGTGCTGTTTCACTGCCAAAAAAGGTGAAATACTGATGGAATTATTGAAGAACGGATATAATTCATAGCGTACCATGCAACTACTTTGAAGACCCGACCCACTTGGGCTACCCTGCATGAAATGTAGTCCTCCTATCGCTTCAATCAAACATTGGTAACAATCGCTGGCAGTCAAGTCTGTTGTACACTGTGCCATGGCATACAAAGGCTGCGAAATAGTTACATCCACCATCTTTGTCGCAAATCTCTTCCCTTGATCAGTCATAGCTTGGACTGCCACCCGATTCATCGTTTCTCCTACAATTTCCGCAAATCGGATTGTGTTCCCGGTCGTGTTACGTTCTTCACTCCAGGAACTATACCCTGATGGAGAATCATCTAGCTTTCCGAAAAAAGATGTGTTGGAGTAGCGAACCATACATTGGTCGTACCAATAGAGCGCATCTGTGCCTATGCAAGGATTTTGCCATGAAAAGCCGTTGAGGATGGTGTCTGTAGCATGATTGACAC
Source organism: Pharnaceum exiguum (assembly GCA_900322385.1). Classification (NCBI taxonomy): domain Eukaryota; kingdom Viridiplantae; phylum Streptophyta; class Magnoliopsida; order Caryophyllales; family Molluginaceae; genus Pharnaceum; species Pharnaceum exiguum. The sequence goes on from ONZK01003026.1 coordinate 26,424, forward strand.
AATCACTACATGCTTGATTGTCCATGTCACCCCGACACATGTAAAGGGCGTGTAGTTGATTGGGAAACTCACCAAAAGAGGAAGTGTAAAATCCAGCGTCGGATGACTTCAGTGTTAGTGTAGATAAAAGGTTCCTAAGGTTTGTCGCGTATGTCGTATTTGACGGGGAGTTTCCTGAGCAAGAGCTAGAGATCATATTTGGGTTAACGTTTGTGGTCGACATAGAACATTGAATGAGGAGAAATGCATGGAGTATTAGAAACAACATCTTCATAGCTTAGATATTTGGTTGTGTCAATTAAGCTAGCTGTCAGGATGAAGATGTATGTTATTTAGAAAACATATTGCACCCTCCTTACAATATATATTGAGCCAGCAGCCAATGTTGAAAAACTTGCCTCACCAAGTCACCACTCAGGCACTCATCAGTACCACCCGCGACAGGTCAAATGACTTATCTAAAGCATTGATTAAATTCAAACCTCTGTGGCTCTGTGACACTGGACTATTCTGCATAACCAAAGTCAATGGACTGTCGTTCATGGAATTTGATTTTTATTTTAGTCTTGCGGTGATCATATTTAATTTTTTTTTAAATTTTGAAGTGGTTATTCCCTTCTAGATCGAGTCTGAAGTAATTTAGCGTTGCAAGTTCCAGCGACGACTTTTGTTGAAGCGTTTGATTAGGACCTAAGAGTGGGGGGTCTACTGTGGGTGGACTCGAAGTCAAGTGGGAACCTCCCAAGAAATTGCAGGAGTCTTCACCTCTAGTTTTATCGGTTTGTAGCAATGTCGGCTTGTGGCCAAATTGGTAATCATGCATTAGCAAAACTATACGAGTAGAACACTAGTCCAAGGTACTCAAACTGCTAGCAATATGAGGCTATAAACCAATTAATAGTAGACCAAAAAATATTTACATTAAGATTATCATCGACCTGAATCACCTGATGGTACTTTCATTAAGAGTTTTGTCTAATTAAACCTTATTATCTTGGGTACAAATCCTGCTCATCTTCTGTACTCCATGTCACAGAATTGCTTGTTACTTTGCCATCCACATTTTGCCATTTCTGATTTCCGGAAAAACCTGTGTCATCATAAGACATCACAGGCGATGATGGTGGCGGGAGCACTACCGAGCCTGTAAGCATCAACACAGCTCCTCCCATTGTTGGTCTATGCACAGAATTTGCTTGCACACAAAGCATTCCAATTTGAATGCACCTCGACACTTCATCGTGGGAACAATTGTTGTGCAATGTAGAATCTGCGAGTTCAGAATGTCGTCCAGCGTTCCATAGCTTCCATGCCTTTAATATAGGCAGTAAATTATCAATAAAAAAAGGTTACAAATCATTGAATGAAGTATGGAGATTTTAATAGCTAGCTAGTAAGAGCTCATGACTTACATGGTTGGGAAGGTCCTCGTTTTGGGGTGATTGGTAGAAATTTCTGTTCATATGGCCGCTCACTATCTCCAGGACTATTACACCGAAGCTATAGACATCAGATTTGTCAGAGTACTCCCCTGTTAGGAAATACTCTGGGGCCATGTATCCGCTGCATTCATTACATTGTTAGACATCTCTTTGTCAAAACTGTTTGTTCCTTTCAGTGCTCATCAAACCGATGATTTAGGGCAACAGAACAATTTGCATTAATAAAAGGTCTTTCTTTGTGGGTTAAGAATTTGAAAATTCAAGCTACGGGGAAGAGCCTAAGGTATTAAACTTACTGTGTTCCGACAATTCGACTAGTATTTCCAAGTTTCTGTTCAGCACCAAAGAGCTTTGCCGTGCCAAAGTCAGCTATCTTGGGGTTCATGTCTTTATCCAAAAGGATGTTGCCTGTCTTGAGGTCGCGATGTATAATTGTGAGCCTAGAGTCTTCATGAAGGTATTGCATTCCTCTAGCAATCCCCATTATGATCTTGTAACGAGTTCCCCAATCTAGAAGCGCCTTCTTCGTTGGATCTGTGATGACACAGCAAAGAAGATGGTTTTTTAGTTTCTTATACTCCAGTTAACACTTTATCCTAGCTCTCTCCCCCAATTTCCCTTTAGGTTGGGGTTTTAAAGCATTTGTAGCTAGTGTTTGAAATGCAAGTCTTATCTGCAAATTACACATTACCAGTTAAGAAGCGATCTACGCTTTTGTTAGGCATGAACTCATAGACAAGCAGTTTTTCGTCTCCATCAGAGCAGAATCCCACAAGCTTGACAAGATTTTTGTGCTGAAGCTTAGCTACAAGACGTGCCTCAGTCCGAAACTCTTTTTGCCCCTGTCCTGAGTTTCCCGAGAGCCTTTTTACAGCTATTTCTTGTCCATTTGTTAGTGTTCCCTGTTACAAGAAGATGTAATTCAGATGAATGAAAACATCCTGAAGCTGTATGCCTATATCTACAAATTAAATTTGCCAACATTTGAGGGTTCTGACTTTGTAGACAACACCAAATCCTCCTTCACCAAGCCTGTTATCAACTGAAAAGTCTCCTGTAGCAACTTTCAAAGTAGCAAGATCATATTGCACAAAGTCCACTTCTCCAAGACTATCATCTCCATCACTTGTCACTGCCATTGAGGATAAACTCGTCAGATAGATTTCCATATTCACGGTGTCGCATAGTAGATATGCTATTATGTAGTTTAGAAATTGCTTTACACTATAGTTTCCGGACACAGAATCCTTGAATTGAATAAGCTGAGATCGACTTCATGGGTACGGCTAAGGCAGTGATAACCTTCACAGCCCCCCACCCCCACTCCCTTCCCATACCCCCAAATCAATGCTTTTCACATACTATATGCTTGATTGATGAGTTCTGGGGGTGCAATTATTACCTAAGCTACTGAAACATGGCTGCCTTTGGGGACAGAAGAGGCATTATAAGACTAAAGTCTTCAAATGGATCTAACCAATTGAACACTAGGCTGGGTAGAATTAAGGAGATACTGCCCAATTACTCGTCGCTTGAACATTTTCATTGATGGAGGGTAAATCCCATGAAAGTAACTATCAATGTAGCATTCTGCTGACGAGACATTTCATGATCAGAATGACGAATCTAATACCTGTATATTTGGTCCAAGTAAACCAGATTAATTACTATACCCCTTTCTAGTTGTCTTTTCTTATTCATGAAATACACTTCAACAATTACAAGTAACACAAACTGTTGAATAAGAAAAGGAATATAAAGACAACAGGGCAAAAAGGAATAAGAAGTCATTGTTCAAAATTCAGAGTTGACATTGTGAAACTAGTACTTGGAAAACAAAAAATGACATCTGCAAGCGCCTATTGGCTTGTGAGAACATGACATCTTATCTGTTTCTTTATACAAGTGTGACGTCTAAAGAGATATGCTCCAATTTCAAAACTAACAAAATACACATTAAGCAAATATCAGATCACAAGGCTCACCCTGCTGGCTCTCTGGCTATTCTATTTTGAAGTTAATATCAAAAACGAATTATTCAATTGCATAATCAATGACGTTCTTTCCATTTTAGGTTTTTCATATTGAAAAATAGAAGACTAAAGTACACTCTTTCTTCATTTGCAACAGTTCTAAGTTTAAAATTAGAGGCCCATAGTTGTTCAAAAGGTACATAGTTAAGTAACTGTGTAGATAACAGAAACTTACAGTGTGTGAATAGGTGTGGAGCACCATGAGGTATTCCTAGAGATTTCTTAGGCTTCTTTCGGCACAGACACAACCATATAACAGCAACGAGTAAAACAAGCCCAATGAACCCAGCAGCAACACTGCCAGCAATAATTGATGGATTCACCCTTGAAGACTTCCCTGTAAGCATAATTATAAGGTAACAATCCGAAAACCCAAACTACAATAGCTGCAGAGAATCACATAAAATGATGGCTCACCTGCATTTTCACCATGCGATGGGTTTGACAGAGGAGGTGGCGAAAGTAGTTTCTGATTTTCAACATCATAGAATGGAGCTGTGTCATATCTCAAATGACAGCTTGGCATAAAGTCAGCAGCTCGTATACTCGCATTACAGCAGCTATTTAGTACTGCCAAAGCACTCATAAGGCAGCTATTACACCCAAATGTATTTATGTCAGGGGTACACTGTGCAAGGGTATACAATTTGTCGAACAATGTCAAATTCGCTTCCCTTGTGGCAAAATATCCTGATGGAGTGTTATGATCAACAGCATCACTTATTAGCTTTTTCATTGTTTCTGCCAGTACCGGTGCAACGTGAGCATAGTTAGAAAAGTTATTTGTTGCCCAATTCTCAGACGAAGGATATATCTCATCCAATGAGGAAATGGAACGGTTTGCATACCGCAGCATACATTCATCATACCAGACAATAGCTTCACCATACAAAGGACACACTTGCACTATCTTTCGCTGTGCATCTTGTATGCAGTCCTTACAAATGTCTAGGCTGAGATCTTGCCGGCACTGGAAGAGGCCATGTACTTTGTCAGGTGATTCGCCTATAGTGGAATTGTAAAACTTCTTGGAAGATGCTTGCACTGAGATATCCGATAAAAGGAGATTGAGGTTCTGCTGATACACGCTGCCAAGCGTGTAGTTACCATAATCAGATACGCAGCCGCGGTTGGCGTATTTTAGTGCATCAACTTTAATGAGTTGGAACCACAATACCGAGAAGCAAGTAAAGATGATCCTCCTCATGAAAACAAGACCAAACATAGTGTGTTTAATCGATAATTAGATCTCATTTACTAACAGGTTACCCAGCAGGATTGACAAAAGTTGTTAGACATCATACAACCAATTGTACATTTGGCTATGGGCTGTCTATTCTTGCACATCACGGAGAGTTACTTGTAATGCAATATCAGGTCTGACAAGTAAATAAGATGCTCAAAGGGTTTGTGTTAGCTAGGTTTGACATTGTCTGTACGAGCAGTTGAATGATGAATGACTATAAAACAGAGAAAATTGATCAGAGTGACAATAAAGAACAACCAACTTGATGTATTGAGTATTAATTTTACTAAACGAGATTAAAGAAAGCTAAGGTCAAACAGAGATTAAAGGAAGCCAAGATGTCATGTTAAAGAAACAGCATTATCAGAACACAGGCCGAGCTAGTCATATAGCCTTATAGGTATAGCAAATGGTAGGCCATTGTGCGCTACATTACAGATGATTTCATTTGTGGATAATAGTTAATCCATGATCACCTTCAGGCTTGAGTTCTGTACGGCAGAGTACAGATCATAATCAAAACAAAACAAAAAATTAAAACTTCTACTTCGGAGTCAGCCAAGAAAGCCTATTGCAGAATTGACCAACATGTATTATAAATGCTCCACTTGAGGTTGGACATTCTTACTGCGAAGTTGCTCAGCTTGAACATTTTCATTTGACAAAAATACAGTTTGAATTCATAATGTGACTTATCAGATATACGTCACACAGATAATAACAGAATAAATGACGATGAAGAAGGTCCAGAATATATATGTAGTTGCAGCTCAATACAATGACTGGTCATCACTAACTAGTTTGAGGAGTATTTTTCATTTAAATAATGAAAAATTCTCCTCAACCCTTAAGAAACTTGAATATATATCTCAATAACAAAATGCTCATACGGCTAGCAATGTAAGGTTTTGAACCTATTTACGAAGACCAAACAATATTTACAAAATCTTAACATGATTGATTATGGTATTTACAGTAAGAATTCCTGTTCAATCAAAGCTGATTAATTATCTTGGGTACAAATCCTGCTCAACTCCTGTACTCCATGTCACAGATTTGCTTGTAGTTTGGCCATCCACATTTCGCCATTTCTGATTTCCGGAACTATGGGTGTCATCATCAGACATGAAGTGATGTTGAGAAGACATTGCAGGCGGTGATGGTCGCGGAAGCACAACGGAGCCTGTAAGCATGAGCACTACTCCTGCCATTGTTGGCCTATCCTCAGCAATTGCTTGCACACAAAGGATTCCAATTTCAATGCACCTTAAAACTTCATCGTTGGAATAATTGTTGTACAATGTAGGATCTATCAATTCAGAGTGCCGTCCAGCGTTCCAAAGCTTCCATGCCTTCAAAAAGGCAGTAATAACCTTATTAATCAATGGATCAAGTTTGTTATATGATATTAAGAGTGATTTTTTTATCTTACATAGATTGGAAGGTCCTCCTTTCCGGGTGATTGGTAGAAGATTCGGTTCTTTTGGCCGCTCACTATCTCCAGGACTATGATACCAAAGCTATAGACATCGGATTTTTCAGAGTACTCCCCAGTTAGGACGTATTCTGGAGCCATATATCCACTGCAGATATACATTACGATGTTAGACACCGCATTGTAAAAACTGTGGCTTTGGTCAGTCATCCAACAGATTCAAGGAAACAGCAGAAAAAAGAAAATAATTTGGAAAGCAAGAGGTGTTCAGCATACTGTGTTCCAACAATTCGACTAGTATTTCCATGTTTTTGTTCTCCTCCAAAGAGCTTAGCCATGCCGAAGTCAGCTATCTTAGCGTTCATGTCTTTATCCAAAAGGATGTTGCTTGTCTTGAGGTCGCGATGTATAATTGTGAGCCTAGAGTCTTCATGTAGGTACTGCATTCCTCTAGCAATCCCCATTATGATTTTGTGACGAGTTCCCCAACCTAGAAGTGCCCTCTTCATTGGATCTATTATGACAAAAAAGTTAGGTTATTGAAGTATTACAATGAAGTTTTCATCATCAAATATGACATTACCAAATAAGAAGCGGTCTACGCTTTTGTTAGTCATGAACTCATAGACAAGCAGTTTTTCGTCTCCCTCAGAGCAGAATCCCACAAGCTTCACAAGATTTCTGTGCTGCAGCTTAGCTACAAGATGAGCCTCATTCCTAAACTCCTTTGCCCCCTGTCCTGAGTTTCCTGAAAGCCTTTTTACAGCAATTTCTTGTCCAGTTCTTAATGTCCCCTGTTAGAAAGGAATGTAATCTTAATAAATCAAAACCTCCAGACAATTGAAGGTATATCAAGTTATCAACTAACTTTCCACACCATTAATTTGAGGGTATTCTGATTTCTGACCTTGTAGACAACACCAAACCCTCCTTCACCAAGCTTGTTATCAACCGAAAAGTCTACTGTAGCTGCTTTCAAAGCAGCAAGATCATATTGCACAAACTCCACATCGCCAAGATTATCAGCTCTTTCACTTGTCACTGCCATTGTGAAGATACTTATTAAACAGATTTTCATATTTAGCGCCTTTCATACTAGTATTTGCTATTATCTTTTTAGATATTGCTCCAAAGTATAGTTTCCAGACAGGCGGACACAACATCCTTGATCCTAATAAGCTGACAGTTT
>ONZK01003026.1:34263-69941 GCA_900322385.1 Pharnaceum exiguum
CCCCCCCCCCCCCCCCCCCCCCCCAAAAAAAAAAAAAAAAAAAGCAAGTAATTGTGCTTCCATTTACATCTTTGCTTTTTACGTACAGTATGTTACTATGTTTGGTTGATGTGTTCTGAGTGTGCACCTACTACTGAAGCTAATGAAACATGGCTTCCTATGAGGACATAACAGGCACAATAAGAATTTGAACTCTACAAGTGGATCTAACTATCTGAACACTAGGCTGGGTCAAACACTTGTCGCTTGAAATTTTTTCATTGGATGGAGAATCAATCCCATGAAAATGACAATCATATAGCTGATGTGACATTCAATGATTAGAATGACGAAAATTCATACTGTAGACTTGTTCCTAGTGAACCATTTTAGAATATACTTTTATAATTGTAAATTTTAGTTTGAAAAATAAACATCAACAAGTGCGAACAACACATACTGTAGACCAAAAGAAAACTAATACAAATAGAACTGGGCAGCAACCACTTGCAGGGAAAAACAGGTTTATTAGTCATTGTTCAAAGTTCAGAGTATGACCTTGTGAAATTAGTACTGGTAAAAACAAATTAAAGAAACTAAAATGACACCTTAGTACCTTACCAGACGAAATAAACTTCAGAGAACAATGAACTTTTTAATTTGGATAGATAGATATATGATCCATGTTTTCAATTATCCATTTCAAAGAATCAGGGCACATTCAAAAGGACATTCCATTACAGACCAACAAATGACTCAAGTGATTGGAACAAAGAATATAGGAAACACATTGGACACAAAATATATAAGCTAGAAACAAGTATACACTTTCAGCATGACCAATGTTGAAGTGATGGGCATAAGGCTCACCCAGCCTATATGGCAATCCAAATTTTGAAATCAAGAAGTATATAAAATCTAAGAGAAAATTTTACAAAAGTATCATACTTGGTGCCACTTTTGTACAAAAGTACCAAACTTCTTTTTTTTTTGTACAAAGGTACTAATGTGGTTACTTTTCTTTTTATAAAGGTACTTTTTCGGATTTCAGATTTTTTAGGACGATTTTGTCCTCACGTGCTTGAAAGTTGTGCTGTTAGTTAGCTCATTTCCCTCCCTTTTCCCCTCTATTTATACCTGATGGCAAGTTTTGCCATTATGAGAGTCATAAATCCGACCGCTGACGACCCTAACACCAGGGCACTTGAATAGTCTTTTCGGATTTTATTTATCTTTCTGCTTCTGATTGTTCTTGTTTTGCTAGTAGCAGTAGCATTTGAAGGAGGGGGGCTAGAAGGCACTGCCATTTCGTCTCAAAAAACAATACTACCAAACCTAATCCGATTGAAGAGAATTGAAGAATGTTTATGGAAGATAATTCGACAAGGAGTTATGGCATTGTGTTGTGGGAAAATAGAGGGAAAATGAAGGGAAATGAGCTAACTAACATCACACGATCTGAAGCACGTGAGGGCAAAATCGTCCTAAAAAGTGTGAAAACCAAAAAAGGACCGTTATAAAAAGAAAAGTGACCACATTGGTACCTTTGTACAAAAAAAAAGAAGATTGGTACTTTCGTACAAAACTGGCATAAAGTATGGTACTTTTGTAAAATTTTCTCAAAATCTAATTGCAAAATTGATGATTTTCCTTGAACTTTCATGTTGTGCTGTGCATATTGTGAAATGAAAGATCAAAGTATACTCTCTTTTCATTTGCAACGGTGTGGACTTATGGATTAGCAGGACATAAGCGTTCAATAGGAACAAAGTTGAGTAACTGTTTATGTAACAGAAGCTTACAGTATGGGAATTGGTGTGGAGCACCATGAGGCACTTCCCTAGATGAATTGTTACGGTTTCTTTGGCACAAGCACAACCATATAACAGCAACAAGTAGTACAAGCCCAATGAACCCAGCAGCAGCGCCAATGCCGACAATGATTGATGACTTCAGCTTTCCAGACTTCCTTGCATTGAGAACTATAATAACATAAAAATCCAATATCCATAATTCCATACCAAAAGGGGTAGTGTAAATCACATAGTATGATGGATTGATGGCTCACCTGAATTTCCACCACGCGCTGGGTTTGACGGAGGAGGTGGCGACAGCAGTGTCTGATTGTCAAAATCATAGAAAGGAGCTGTGTCGTATCTCAATTGGCAGCTTGGCATAAAGACCGTAGCTCGAATACTCGCATTACAGCAGCTATTCATTTCTGCCAAAGCCGTTATAAGGCAGCTGTTACAACCAAATGCTTTTATGTCAGGGGTACACTGCGCAAGGGTGTACAATATGTCAAACAACGTCAAATTCGCTTCCCTTGTCGCAAAATATCCAGATGGGGTGATATGATCAACAGCATCAATTATGAGCTTTTTCATTGTTTCAGCCAGCACCGGTGCAATTTGAGCATAGTTTGTAAAATTCGTTTTAGACCATCTGTAAGCCACCGGCAATGTCTCGTACAATGAGAATATGGAACGGTTTGCATACCGCAGCATACATTCATCATACCAGACAATAGCTTCACCATACAAAGGACACACTTGTACTATCCTTTGCTTTGCATCCTGAATGCAGTCCTTACAAATGTCTAGGCTGAGATCTTGACGGCACTGGAAGAGGCCATATACTTTGTCAGGTTCTTCACCAACAGTGGAATTGTAGAACTTGTTGGAAGATGCTTTCACTGAGAGATTCGATAAAAGGAGATTGAGGTTCTGCTGATACACGCTGCCAATTGTGTAGTTACCAGAGAAATCTCTGCAGCCATCGTTGGCGTATGATACTGCATCAACTTTAATGAGCTGGAAATACAATACCAAAAAGAAAGTAAATGTGATCCTCCTCATTGTAACAAGAAAAGTTGGTGTCTTTAATCAATAATCAGATAAAAATTGACAAGCAGCTCATCTAGCAGGATGCAAAAAGTTTTTAGACTTCATGAACGAACTGTAGATCAAGGTGCATGAATAGCTATTTGGAGTTTATGAATGATGAGGAAGTGTAGACTTGTAGTACATAACCAAATATATAGAATCTTTGTGCTCTGCTGACCAATGCAGGTTCAGGTTTAACAATAATTAAGATGGCTAAAAGGGTTTTTGTCAGCTATGTGTTGACATTGTCTGTACAAACAGAAGAATGATATGCTTTTTGAATGAGCATAAAATACAGAAAAATGATTAGAAGCCTTCAAAACAATCACTTCATGTATTGAGTAAAATTTTACAAAGAGTGACTAAAGAAAGCTAAAGGTTAAACAAAGATTAAAGAAAGACAATATGTCATGTTAAAGAAACGTCATTTAAGAAAAAAATAACTTGAAAGGAACAATTCTCCCTTATAAATTTCTGAATGATTGTCAGGATGACCTTCAGGCTTTAGTTCTTTACTGTGAAGTAAATATCATATGCTGAATCAAACCAAAAAAAATATCTGCTTCGAAGTCAGCCAAGGAAGTCTGTTACAGAATTAGCCAACTTTGTATTGTAAAAGGCCCTCTTGAATTTTAACATTCTTACTAGGAAATTTCTAAGCTTGGACATTTTCACTGACAGAAACCAGTTTGAATTTAGTATATTGCATCTTGTCATACTGATAGGAATAATATATTACACTCAAATAACACAATAATTGGAAAGAAAAGATATGGTGATAAAGGTCTAGGGTCTATGAGTAATTACAGCTGAACAGCAGAGGTTCATAGAGAAAGTAATTACCCTTTGTGTTTTGTTTTCTGATTCATTGAGTTGCAGCTCATGGACTGCAGAAATTGCCAACCTAGCTAATATTATAACTAATTTCAGAAAAGATCTCCATTGTCTGCAGTTATGCAGTACAGTGATGCCCCACACTGATTCAGATATGACAGAAATGGATCACAAAAGGGTGCCTTTCTAATTCGATTCGTTTTGTGATGAAAAAAGTGTTAAAAGTAAACCTGTTACAAATGCCCATAGTACCAAGGGCTTTACACTTAAACTTTTGGCTTATTCAGCATCATCTGATTTGGAAACCGGAAATATATGCGAAATCTAGCTTGTACGATGGAAGCTGGCAAAATTCGTAGATAGACTATTTCCAAATTAGCTGAATCAACTAGCAAATTACCAGTGGCTCTTGCATTATCTAGGCCGTGGCTCTGTAATGTGAGTTGTTCCTGTATGTGCACCTGCCTTATGGTCTTGCCTGCTGTGTTGAATCTCACTAGCAGCTAGTGAATCATAGTTACTCGAAGTTGTATCTGTTGCAGAAGAGATGCTAAAGAAGTGCGGTGGCGTGGGCAATGGCAAAGTAACTGACTGCCCATTGAATGCTGCAACAACAGACCCCATTCGAGGTCTTTTCGTGGCGTCCTCTTGTATACAAAGCAGGCCAATGTGAACAGACAACTTCAGTTCTTCAATAGAGACGTTATTCTATAATAAAGGGTCTAGCAGGCCTAAGACAGCATCCTCATTCCAGAGCCTCCAAGCCTGTTTCATGGTGTTGACCAAAGCATTGGCTTACATGTAATGTTATTAATGTATATGCAAGTGCTATAAATTTAAGCATACGAGAAGTTTAACTTTGACTTACTCGATGTATTAATCCTTCTCCATTCTGTTGACGAAAGAAACTGTTCCTTTGGCCACTGACTACCTCCAACACAATGACTCCAAAACTGTGCACGTCAGATTTTGTAGAAATCTGACCAGCAAGTGCATATTCCGGAGCCATATAACCGCTACAAGAAATCATCATAGTCATGGAAAACAAAACTGTCACTACGTTCCAGGTGCCTACTTTTTGCAGTTATTTCAGGTGAATTTTATAGCCAATCAAGTATTGCATTCTGCTGAGAGCTTGAGCAATGAGCAGTAATAGTTAGAACGTGTACTTACTATGTTCCAGCGATTTTCCTGGTGTCACCTTGGGTCTGATCTAGAGCAAACAGCTTGGCAAGGCCAAAATCAGATATTTTCGCGTGCATTTCTTGATCAAGTAATATATTGCTTAATTTGAGGTCCCTATGGATTATCTTCAATCGTGAGTCCTCGTGAAGATAAAGAAGCCCTCTTCCGATCTCAGTAACAATTCTGAACCTTGTTTCCCAATTTAAGGATGCGCGCTCCATATGATCTGAAATCAGTTATTTAAGCATAGGTTTAGTTTGGACATTCTTGGTGCTTCACTCTTCCGAAATGAGTTCAACTGAATTGGAACAGATACAGTACCACATAAGAAGCGGTCGAGACTTGAATTAGGCAGGAACTCATATATTAATAGCTTTTCCTTGCCTGATATGGAAAATCCAAGTAACTTTACCAAGTTTTTGTGCTGGAGCTTTGCAACTAAATTAACCTCGTTCTTGAACTCCACTGTTCCCTGCTCAGAGTCCTTTGATAGTCTTTTCACAGCTATTTCTAGTCCATTATCCAATTTCCCCTGACAGAAATAAATGATATTAAGTCTCATCATAACAAAGGTTTGCACGACTTTTAAGCTCAATAACCTGACGTATAAATTAACATTAGGCCTAGAAAAGTTGACTCATACAGCAACCTAATGCAGCTTTAGGACCTCAAGGAAGGATCTAAACGCAAGCATGTTTCAGTGTTTCAATAACTGAGTAATAAACAATCAGCCTACCACATTATTATTCATCATAATTATGTGAGTTGGTGTTTACAATAGAAGCATAATCTGACCTTGTACACCTCACCAAAGCCACCTTTTCCTAGTAAGTTACTTTCAGAGAAGTTGCATGTGGCAGCTTGCACTGTGATGAAGTCATATTGTAGGGATTCCACCCTAGTTATATCATTTATGTCATTATCTGCAATCAGAAGAAATTAAAATTGTCCCAATTTTTAAGAATTTGTAAATAGAAGCCCAGCATCAAAATATAGGGGACTGTCATTCAAGCTTCAGGTTAGGGGCTGTCACTGTCATCTCTCTGTAAACAGGATTGGTTTGGTGAACATGTTCATATATCATCACAGTCAGACGGTCTATGTACAAAATGAAAGGAAGAAAATGAAAGGCCTGTACAAAGAATCAGAAAAAGGATTGCAGAACCTGGATCTTTGTAAGCTCCATTGCCAGTTCACTGGTCATAATAATTTCTCTACTGTTTGACGTTCATTTAGCAGCACTCTGTTACCAAACTTTCGGCTAACAAAGAGGGGGGAAATGTGTGTAATTGTGGTCGAAGAACTCACCATCAGGTGTTTGTTTGGGTGCATCACTGAGCATATCCTCATCATCATGGCTTCTGTTTTTCACCTTCCTCTGGTGTATGCAGAGTAATATAACACAGAGAAGTATCACAGCTCCTACTGCCAAGCTAATCACCATTGGTTGAATATATGCAGCACCTTTCCGCTTCACTGGAAGAAAATGCATCAAGAAACATTAATGTCCCTGGTGATAGCAAGGTTTAGGAAATTGGTTGAGTTGAGTAGTACGCTTACAAGGTTTTTCAGGTTCTCTAGCCGGTTTCGGTGTACTTGGTTGTTGTGAACTTGGCTTTTGCAAGGATGATGCCATGCTACCATTATAAAATAGACCTATGGTGCTATACCTGAATTGACAGCTGGGCGAGAAGACCTCTTTTTGTAAGCGTATCGGACCATTTTCAAGCGTATTGGCGAAGTTATCTCTCAGGCATTCCTCGCACTCAGTTTCTCTCAAGTCTGGGGTGCACTGTGCAAGGAAATACAATTTCTGAGCGAGGGTTCCATTAATATCCCTTATGGCGAAATTTAAGGAAGAGGTTCGGAAATAAGCTTTTTTGATTAAAGAATGTAATGTATCTGCAAGGAAGGCAGACAACTGCGACGAACTGGCCACCCCATCCGATCTCAAAATATATTCTGGAGAATTCTCTCCCAAGGAGAAAATGGAACGGTTAGCATACCGTAGCATACATTCTTCATACCACAGAATTCCTTCACTGTACATAGGGCACTCTTTTGCTGTCGTATCTGCTGCGTTTGTAATGCATTCCTGACAATTTTCCTGGCTTAGATCTTCTCGGCATTGGATGAGGCCAAACACCTTGTCTGGAAATCTGCCCGAGGTAAAGGTGAAGAACTTTCCATCTGCGGCTCCCTTTTCAAGGTCATTCAAAAGGTTAAAGAGATTTTGCTCATACTGTGAACCTACCTCAAAAATGCCATTGCTGCTATTGCACCCACTACCTACAAATGTTATTTCAGCCGTAACTCCATTAATGCTGCAAACCACCAAGATTAATAACCATGCAAGCATACTGCGGACCATAGATAAATTCAGATTGTAGGAAGTTATTCAGCAGATGAAAGAAAGTTTCATTTCCTCAAATATAATCATGAGAAGCCAATAATTTGAAAAGGAGTAATCTTAACTCATTATCAGATGTTTTGACAGATTAATTGAGAAAGTAGTACGTGCCTCTCATACAGTCATACAACAGGTACAACCTGCCCACTAACTCAGCAAATTGGTAGAAAGACCATTTCTTTGCTTGAGTTTTATTACATGGCTGAAAAAATCCTTTGGTCAGCAAAGTATAATAGTATCTAAGTTCTCAACAAAAGCATATAAAAGTCAACAACATGTCAATGGGTGAAAACAAAGTGAAGGGTTTACCTTGTTGCCTGTTTGGCCATCATTGGGAGGAAAATAAAATGTTGGTATCCAAAATCTTTGCTTTTCAATTTTCACCACCTAAATTGTAAATCGTTCGGAGGCTCATGAGTACAAAATAGGGGTTTAGAGTTTAGAAAAAAAAGACCCTTACATGAAATGCTAGATTGAATCAGTTTATCATATACCCCTACATGGACCTGGCCGAGGTAAATCCGAACCCGAATCCGATTAGAACCGACTGGGTAGACCCAAATTCGAACCGTAATCCGAATTGACCCGAACCGAACTAAACTGACCCAATTAAGACCTACCCGATTTTAACCCGACCCGATCTGAATAGTAACCGAAATCCGAAATCAACCTAATTTCAGTGGCCCTTAACCAAACCGACCGAAACCTGAAACTGACCCAAACTCAAACCCAAAACCGATCCGAACCGAAAACCGAAACCGACCCAAACTTGAAAGTATCTAATAACTATACAATGTAATATGTATGTGCTAAATATACAATGTACCATATTTAGCCCAATATATTGGTTCCAAAGAAAGGATATGGTGAAGAAGGTCCACCGTCTATGAGACTGAGTAATTGCTGCTCAACAGTGGTGATAACCCTCTGTGTGGTTTTGTTGTCTGATGCTCTGATTTCCGCAGCTTATGGACTGCAGAAATAGCATATCAACTATTTTAAAAAAAAAAATCTGAGTGATTCCCCACACTGATACAGCATAGTATTAAAAGTAAACCAGTTACACATGTCCATAGCACTAAACGGCTTTACACTTGAACTTTTGTCTTATTCAGCATCATCTGATTTGGAATCAGGAAATATATGTGAACTTCAGCTAGTATAACTGAAGCTGATACAATTTGAAGATAGACTAATATCAAATTAGTCGATCTGTGGCTCTTGCATTATCTAGGCTGTGGCTCTGTAATATGAGTTGTTACCTGCTTTATCGTCTAGCCCACTATGTTGAATCTCACTAGCAGGTAGTGAATCATAGTTACTCGAAGTTGTATCTGTTTCAGAAGAGACACTAAAGAAGTGCGGCGGTGTGGGCAATGGCAAAGTAACAGACTGCCCATTGAATGCTGCAACAACAGACGCCATTCGAGGTCTTTTGGTGGCGTCCTCTTGAATACAAAGCAGGCCAATGTGAACAGACAACTTCAGTTCTTCAATAGAGACGTTACTCTGTAAAATAGGGTCTAGCAGGCCTAAGACAGTCCCCTCATTCCAGAGCCTCCAAGCCTGTTCATAGTGTTGATCAAGGCATTGTCTTACATGTAACTATGTATGTAATAAGTGCTATAACTTTAAGAACATCAGAAGTTTAAGTTTGACTTACTCGATGTAATAATCCTTCTCCATTCTGTTGATGAAAGAAACTGTTCCTTTGACCACTGACTACCTCTAACACTATGACTCCAAAACTGTACACGTCAGATTTTGTAGAAAACTGACCAGCAAGTGCATATTCTGGAGCCATATAACCGCTGCAAGAAATCAACATAGTCATGGAAGAAAAACGTCAAGTACACGTACTGTTTTCCTGTTATTACTGATGAATTTTCTGGCTAATCAAGGACTGCATTCTGCTGAGAACCTGAGCAGTAGAAATAAGAACGTGTACTCACTATGTTCCAGCGATTCCCCTGGTGTCACCTTGGGTCTGATCTAGAGCAAACAGCTTGGCAAGGCCAAAATCAGATAGTTTTGCGTGCATTTCTTGATCAAGTAATATATTGCTTAATTTGAGGTCCCTATGGATTATCTTCAATCGTGAGTCCTCGTGAAGATAAAGAAGCCCTCTTCCGATCTCAGTAACGATTCTAAACCTTGTTTCCCAATTTAAGGATGGCTCCATATGATCTGAAATCAGTTTTTTAAGCATAGGTTTAGTTTGCACATTCTTGATGCTTCGACTCTTCCAAAATGAGTTCAACTGAATTGGATATAGTACCACATAAGAAGCGGTCGAGACTTGAATTACCCAGGAACTCATACATTAATAGCTTTTCCTTGCCTGATATGGAAAATCCAAGTAATTTTACCAAGTGTCTGTGCTGAAGCTTTGCAACTAAATTAACCTCAGTCTTGAACTCTAATGTTCCCTGCTCAGAGTCTTTTGATAGTCTCTTCACAGCTATTTCTTGTCCATTATCCAATTTCCCCTGACAGAAATGAACGGTATTTACATCTCAGTATAACAAAGGTTTGCACGACCTTAAAGCTGAATAACCTGAGGTACTTAACATTAAATTTCCTAGAAAAGTTGTGTCATACAGCGACCAAATGCTGCAGTAGGACCTCAAGGAAGGATCTGAAACCAATGGTTTCAGCGTTTCAATAACTGAGTAATAAACGATGCAGACCACATTATTATTCTTCATAGTTCATGAGTTGGTGTTTACAATGGAAGCATAATCTGACCTTATACACCTCACCAAAGCCACCTTTTCCGAGCAAGTTATTTTCGGAGAAGTTGCATGTGGCAGCTTGTACTGTGATGAAGTCATATTGTAGGCATTCCACCCTAGTTATATCATTTATGTCATCATCTGCAATAAATTCAAATTGTCCCAATTTTTAAGAATTAGTAAATTGAAGTCGAGCATCAAACTATTGGGGATTTTCCGTCATTCAAGCTCCAGGTTAAGCGATGTCATTGTCACCTCTCAGCAAAAAAGGATTGGCTATTTGGCTTGGTAAACATGTATATATATCATCACTTCTATGTAACAAAATGAAAGGAAGAAAATGAAAGGGCTGTACAAAGAATCAGAAAAACAATTGCAGAACCTGGATCTATATTAGCTCTCACGCCAGTTCACTGGTAAAAAAGTTTCTATACCCATTTGACATTCATTTTGAACACTCCATTACCTAATTTTCAGCTAACAAAATGAAGAAAAATGTGCTTAATGTATTTGAAGAACTCACCATCAGGTGTTTGTTTGGGTGCATCACTGAGCATATCCTCATCACCGCTTCTTTTTTTCACTTTCCTCTGGCAAATGCAGAATAATATGAAACAGAGAAGTATCACAGCTCCGACAGCCAAGCTGATCACCATTGGCTGAATATATGCAGCAACTTTCGGCTTTTTCACTGGCAGAAAATCATTCAATAAACATTAATGTTCCTGATCATAGCAAGGTACAGGAAATTGGTTTACTTGAGTAGTAGGCTTACAGGGTTTTTCAGGTTCTCTAGCAGGTGTTGGTGTACTTGGTTTTTGTGAACTTGGCTTTGGCAAGGATGAGGCCATGCTACCATTATAAAAGAAACCTATCGTGCTATATCTGAATTGACAGCTGGGCGAGAAGAACTCTTCTTCTAAGGGTATCGGACCATCATTAAACGCATTAGCGAAGATATCTCTTAGGCATTGCTTGCACCCAATTTCTCCCAAGTCTGGGGTGCACTGTGCAAGGAAATACAATTTCTGAGCGAGTGTTCCATTAATATCCCTTATGGCGAAATTTAAGGAAGAGGTTCGGAAATAAGCATTCTCGATTAAAGTTTCTAATGTATCTATAAGGAATGCAGATAACTGCGACGATCTGGCCACCACGTCATCCGAGCTCAAAATAATTTCTGAATCATCCTCTACCAAGGAGAAAATGGAGCGGTTAGCATAACGTAGCATACACTCTTCATACCACAGATTTCCTTCTCTGTACAAAGGGCACTCTTTTGCTCTCGTATCTGTTGCGTTTGTAATGCATTCCTGACAAATTTCCTGGCTTAGATCTTCTCGGCATTGGATGAGGCCATACACCTTGTCTGGAATTTCGCCCGAGGTGAAGTTGAAGAACTTCCCCTCTGCGGCTCCCTTTTGAAGGTCCTTCAAAAGGTTAAACAGATTTTGCTCATACTGTGAACCTACCTTGAAAATGCCACTGCTGTTATCGCATCCCCTACCTACAAATGTAATATCAGCCGTTACTCCATTAATGCTGCAAACCACCAATAATAATAACCATACAAGCATACTGTGAACCATGGAAAAATTCAGAGTATGAGAAGTTATTCACCAGATGAAAAAGAGTAGTCTTATCTCATTATCTGATGTTTTGACAGATCAAAAGAGAAAGGACGTGCTTATGATACAGTCATACAACAGGTACAACCTGCCCACTAACTCAGCAAATTGTTAGAAAGACCATTCCTTTGCTTAATATTTTTCTACATTGCTGAAATAATCATTCGGTCAGCAAAGTAAAATAGTCTTTAAGTTCTTAACAAAAGCCTATAAAAGTCAACAACATGTCAATGGGAGAAAACAACGTGAAGGGTTTACCTTGTTGCCTGTTTGGCCATCATTGCCAAGAAAACAAAATGTTGGTATTCAAAATCTTGCTTTCCAGTTTTCACCACCTAAATTTCTGAATCGTTCGAGTTTGGAGCCTCGTGAGTACAATATGTGGGTTTAGAGCTAGTTCAGAAAAAAGACCAGTACAGATGAAATGCTAGAGTGACTCAGTTGATCAATTACCCGTTAGTATAAATCCCAATTGAAGTTAGAACCGAACACGAAGAAAAGTGGACAACTCTGGAAGATAAGACTACTGGAAAACATATCGTCAGAGGTCAGAACACATCCGCTCATATATGATATATCTATATCTAACTCTAAGGCACATAAAGGGATGGAATTGGTAAAACCGAATCAAAAACTTCAGATATATATACAGGAGGAGGATTTTTCATTTTTTCATAGATCATATCAATGACTTCTAGCTAGTCATCGAAACTCAAGCATGTTTTAGTCCTTTAGAAGACTATTTTGATTTTGACCAAAGGCAGTGTCTGGGCATCAAAAATTTTTCTAATATAATGGATATTGTTGAGGACTTGAGGTGGCTAGGTGAAACAAGTGCCTGACCTTTCTTCTTGAATTTCAGCCAAATGTTCAGCATCAATTTACATCGCAACAATCAAATCACACAAATTACACAGGGCATTCAAATTTTGGGATTCTCTCAACAATCCCAGATAGATGCCATCATGTTAAAATACGTGACTGTACAGACTCGCAGAAGGACTTGAAACAAATTGCCAACCCAGGGACAAAAAATAACATTGTCGAATAGGGAACCAAAGAGAGTTAAGAGCACTCCTTACAGTTAGGTTTACTTGGATTGATTATCTAGGAATTACTTCTGTAATATTGGTTGCTCCGGTATGTACAACCACGCTGCCATCCAGATGGGAACCGCTGTATTGTATTTCATTTCCAGCTTGTGAATTGAAGTTACTAGAAGTTGCATCTGAAGGGTAAGAGATGGTGAAAGAGTGTGGTGGATCTGGCAATGGTAGGCTTATGGACTGCCCATTCAGTGCAGCAACGACAGACGCCATTTTCGGTCTTTTTGTTGCATCATCTTGAATACAAAGTAGACCAATATGGATGGACATTTTCACTTCTTCATTGGAAAAAGCGTCGCCTAACATAGGATCTATCAAGTTCAACGCCTTCTCTTCATTCCATAGCCTCCATGCCTGTGGGGGTTGTTTTGACAGTATTTGTTTAAAAGTGGTTAATGCTCAATTACAATACAAGTATAGACGCAATAAGAAACTATCATTGTGATACTTACACGGAGCAGCAGTGCCTCTTCATCTGCTTGTAGATTGAAGAAATTATTCCTCTGGCCACAAACTAGCTCCAGAACTATAACTCCGTAACTATATATATCTGATCTTACGGAAAAATTACCAGTCATTGCATACTCCGGCGCCATGTAACCACTGCAATAGACCAAGCTAAGCATTGTCAAGAGAAAAGGGATGATATTGTGATTGTTCAAGATAATAAAAGAAAGGGGTTTCCAATTGATCATGCACTTCGTTAATCAGGTTATTGAAGAATCCTAACCATCAGACTAAAAGTTTGAGTACTTACTATGTTCCAACAATTCTCCTAGTATCCCCTTGAGTTTGATCGACAGCGAAAAGCTTAGCAAGGCCAAAGTCAGATATCTTTGCATTCATTGAGTGATCAAGCAATATATTGCTTGATTTTAGATCACGATGTATAATCTTTAGTCGGGAATCTTCATGAAGATATAACAGCCCCCTTGCTATTCCAGAGATGATTCTAAACCTCGTCTCCCAATCCAATGATGCACGCTTCAATGGGTCTACATACATGTACACAGTCTCACATTAGTTGGGCACAAAAGTGAAAATTATAGTATGCTTCACTTTTCTAAGAAAAACAGAAAGAAGAAAATGGTTTGAGGTCATGATAATACCATCAAGGAACTGGTCAAGACTTGAATTAGACAGATACTCATATATAAGTAGCTTTTCTGTTCCAGTTATGCAAAACCCATGTAGTTTAACTAAGTTTCGATGTTGAAGCTTTGCTACTAGAACGACTTCATTCTTGAACTCTGAGGTGCCTTGGTCAGAGTATTTTGACAGCCTCTTCACAGCTATTTCTTGTCCATCACCAAGCTTTCCCTGACAATATTTCAATATGATGTCAAATTGTCAGATGATTTATATTTCACTAAATAATTATGCACTAGTCACTTCCCAGGTTTTTAAGTCGAGGGACTGCTTAACCTTTAAGCTTTCCACTGGTTGTCTACCTAACGCTACTCAAGAGTCAAGAGCAAAGCACATTCAGAGGGTAAGCCACCGTAAAGGACATACGTTTTCCTCAGTAGTCATCGTAGTCAAGGTGGAAAGGGTTTTCTAACTCGGTATCCTTAAGGCCGAGTGATTGGCTACACAGGTCATATGTCCCTCTCAGACCATAGAACCTGTGCCTAAGACTTCAATGAAAGTGCGACAATCAACAATACAAAACAAACTCCACAATTGGGAGTGATAAACTACCAATTAGGAGCAGTATAATCTAGGATCATCAGTACAGAATGAGGGGAGGGGAAAACGTTCTGACCTTGTAAACGTCACCAAAGCCACCTTTTCCAAGTTTGTTAATCTCAGAGAAGTTGTTTATTGCAGCTTTTATTGTGCTGAAGCCATATTGCAATGACTCGACAGTCTTCATCTCGGCTATGGCACCTCCTGTAACAGAAGAGGAAAGCTTCTAAATCAATGCAGAAGTCAAGCATGAAACTCAAAGGGTGCAAATGAATCTTGCCGGGACAAAGTATAATAATACTGCAACAACAATATTTCCTTAATCATAAAACTGATACCAGTCGCAAGACTACAGAACTTTAATGTTTACCCCCCGGGGGGAGCAATACATTATGTTGAATTTAATAAAAAAATCTTGTTGCAGAGCACCAGAACTCAGTGAACTCACCATCAGGTGCTTCGAGGGGTGCTTTATTTGTTATGGCCCTATAATACTTGTTGGCTTTCTCTCGGCACAAGTAGAACAGAACAGAAAGGACAATTATTCCGGCTCCAATTGCTAAACCAATTGATATTGGTCGAGCAGGAGATGAACTTAGTCCCTTTCCTGATAAATGATATCCAAAAACAAAATTTAATATCCTCGATTGCTATATAATTCATGCGAATTGACTATTGTAGAACAGATTCATGTCGGATTTAGGGCTTACTGTGACGACTTGGTGCTGGTGCGGGAGAACCTGGTGCTGGTGCCGGAGAACCTGGTGAGGGATATAACTTCACGTCAACGTTATAAAAGGGACTTGTGTCATATCCTAAATTGCAACTTGGCATGAAGACCATAGCTCCTACCCTCGCATTACAACATTTGTTCATCTCATCTAATGCACTCGTTAAGCAGGCCGCACAATTAAATTTGCTTATATCAAATGTACACTGCCCAAGAACATACAATTTTACAGAATTGCTGACATTGGCTTCCATGGTCGCAAAACCATTGGAAGCAGTATCATTGATAACCTCATTCAACGTTTCTGCTAGAGCAAACTGACCATAACTTTCCAGCTTGGCATCTCTCAATTGTTCAGAAAAGGGATATGTCGCAGAGAAAAAATTGCCGTCTGAATACTTCACTGTGCACTCAAAATACCATACAATAGCTTTAACATAAAGAGGGCACTGTGATAATATATCATCAATTGCAGCCTGAACACATACACTACAAGTCTGTAAGCTCACATCCTGTCGGCATTGAAAGAGACCATACACTTTATCAGAAAGTACACCACGGGTTACATTGTACAACTTGGAAAACGTGGCCTGTGAGGAGATATCACGTAAAAGAACCCCAATATTATACTGGTAGGGACTATCTTTGGTAAAATTACCGACTTCGCCTTCACAGCCATCAAGGGCAGGATTAATGAAAGCATCTAGTCTAGGAACTGAGAGAAACACTAATGAGAAGACTACAAACATGACCATCTGAATCATTAACGGACGTGTCATGATATTCTTCTTAAGATATTACGAAGTTTAAGAAAAGCTAAGTTTGCTAAGAGCAGCTAGAGAAATAGATGAAGCACTTTTGGAAATTTGCAGGAGCCAGTATTCTGGAAATTAATCTATGCATGATCAAGTGTTATTGTGTTTCTAGTTATCAATCAGGGGATTAAAATGTTCAATACAAATTGGCTTGTGCTTGAACAATAGTATTTGATTGAGATTAACAATTGACAAATGAGGGAGTTCATATCTTAGCTTCCGACCATGTATGAATATCATTATCGACTCTCGCAAGGGGGCGTAGAGTATACTATATGGCTGTGTATGACTTTTAACATGTCGTGGTCTTCTTTGAAAAACACTAGACTCTTTCTGTCCCATATGTTATAGCAAAGGAAACAGTACGAGACTGAAGTAGTCTCTTGGCACTTATGTTCAACATGCTACCCTGTAACAGAAAAGGTGTCTTTGTAGAGATGTATCTTTGATGTGATGCCTAAACTCAAATTAATTTCCAATTCATATGGAGTAATTACTTTAGTGGGAAGCAATAAAGACGAATATTGAAGATGGTTAGTTATTAATTTTTAGGAATCACTAAGAATTTTTTGAGCTTTACAGCAAAAACATGTTGGTAAAAAGTCTGTCTGCAAAGGTTATACCAGATGCACTTAGAAATCCTTTTTCGACAGATTATATACAACAACAACCGAGGGTAAAAATCCTCATTCAATGGGGGTACTCGGGTCAGGATGTACGCAAACGCAACCATAGTTGTTTCCGACAATATGTGTAGGCTATATTCTTCCCCAACAATAATATCTTTAATTGTTCTTTTCCGACACAATATCTGTTGGCAAAGTTGTTATTCACATTTCCAACATTAGAATCAGAAAAAATGCACTCTATGGCAATACTATGTCGCCATTAGCTATATTTGTTGGCAAAAATACATGTTCCTCTATTGGCAAAATTATTAGAGTAGATGGTACAAGTTTCCATTGGCGACAATATACTACTTTACATTACCAGCACAATCTTTTACACATTGGCTACGAACATAATAGAACATGCTTATATTACATTGCTTTTAAAATCGAACAATTTAATACTACAAAATGCCGGTAAACACGACAAACAAAAGTGCCACATACCTCTATACAAATTATAACCTAGGATACTTGAATCAACACATCTGGTTGATTACAAGCACTAAGCTATATTGTCAAACTCCTTGTCATTCGTCATCCCCAAAAGCTTCATTGTTGTTATTTTCACCCTCTTCCCCAAACCGTTCTTCCTCTTCCATAACATCATTTTCTCCAAGTGAATAACTACAAATTATTAATTCAACAATTTTATCAAAAATATGCAGAAGGAGATAGTAACATAGTAACATATCATCACTACACGCATGGCATGGAATGTACTAAAACTATTTATGCATAAATATCAAGAATTTGCTCGATTCTCATTTCCATCATCATACCAATCAATCAAATTAACCTGATACAAGAAGCTAATTACACAACCACATACAAATTGCACCAAAGATCCGACTTCAAAAAATTTGAACCATATTTCAAAGAATGAAGTAGCCTAGATTCATGCAACTCCCCTCTTGTTTATTCTGTTCTAAGGTCAAATTACTTCCCTAACAGTGATTTGATGCATGGTACAGCCGGTAGTAACAGCTCTCACATGTCTGACATCTCACTCTCACATAGTCAATACTTAGTATAGCTCCAATTCAATTATCTTATATATGATAATTGAGTTCTTCTTCTAGCATGGTCTCTCTAACTCTCACACCACAAAACATCAAAAAGAAAAAAAGCTGCATCAGCGTTGGTTTTCAAGCCATCATATAGATGAGTTCATATCCATAAACATATCATTGTCATTATTATAAAATGTAATCCTCGTACAGTCATACACCATAATTTATGTATTAAAAAAAAAACAGGATAGAAATTATACTTTCCTGTCTTTCTTACATAGTTGTAGTTCATATCCTTGTTCACTTCCTACTGGCATGTGTGACTCACACACTGCAATACCTACACCCTAATATAAGATACAACTTAACTTTGCCATTAGACTGAGGTGATCGTATTTAAACAATTTATATTAATTGCCTCACCTTTGCCGCATACCCTACAGATAGACCTGTGAGTTCGGGCGGACGGGTCGGGTCGAGAAGTTTCGGGCCGAGACACTTTCGGGACAAGTGATTTTCGGTCCGAGTCGGGTCGGTGCGGGTTCGGATCGGCCCAACGGGTCAGGAATTTTTTTATTTTCAGAAAAAAAATCTCTAAAATGAAAATGTATAATCTTTTTAATTTATCTCTTGTACAAAAAATATCACAATGAGTATTTATAAATAGTGACCGGAAAGTTAGAATTTTTATAATTTCTTTTGTAATTAAAAAATTAATATTAAAATAATATAATAAAAAATATTTAAAAAAATTGCCCTGAAATTTATGTTCGTGCAAACCTATTACACATAGTGTCGATTTTGGCTTATTTCAAGTCTAATATACATCATTTTAGTGTTTTAAGGGATAAAAAATAAAAGAAAAAGTGTACGATTTTTGTCCAGCGGGTCAAAGTGTCAAACGGGTCAACCCTGACCCTAACCCGCTTGACCCAGACAATTTCGGGTCAAACGGGTTCGGGTCACTTTCGGGTTCGGGTCCAAATTACCGGGTTGAGACCCTAAAAAAGTCGGTCGGGTCTTCGGGTCGGGCTAGTTTTTGACAGGTCTACCGGCTACCGACATTGCAAAATGTATTCAGAATGTATTGTATATTGTACTGGACGGTTAATTGTTTGATTTTCCTATTTATTTTAGTTCACATATGAATTCTAATGGAGTCTGGAGTATATGACAATTTATTTTTTTGTTTGGCATATACTTACCCTGAATGCTCCTGGTGTAGAATTAAACACAAACTACAAACTCGGCAGAAAGGGATAACTAAAATTGAGTTTCAAAAAATAGTTGGATTAACAAAGAGTAGACGAGGAGATCCGAAATTCCACAACCCACATCCTTCTATTGCTTATTTACAAGGAGACACAGACAACCATAGCCATAGCCCATAGTAAATGACATAGCCCCAGCAGCCTTCAACCCCATTCTCATCAATCCATAGCCAACTCATATTTCATTTCAGAGACTAATAAGACCATTATAAAAGTAACTATATAGGCCCTTTTTTCCCATTATAATCATGTCCAAAACACCAATCAGGTGCAAAAGATCTAAACAGATGCAAAATCAACCAAATAACTCAAATAACCCCATCATCAAACAGCACTAGCATCCAAGCGTACAATTTTCTTAATTCAGTTTAGATTTTTCATTTTTTTTGGTAAGAAGTTCAGTTTAGATTATTAAGTACCAAAGAACAGTCCTTATAGTCTTAAGAGAAAGAGAAAGAGAAAGAAAAAGAAAATTTAAAGCGAAATTTGCAGTAACATCCCTTCAAATAAGCAAAATTTACTTTCAGACAAACTACAAATTACAATTGCACATCAAATCAAAGTAAAACCCTTACTCCTTTATTATTCAAAATAAATAATAATCCATAACCCACAAATCAATTGAACTCAAATATATCTCAATCATTAATCAGAAGAAGAAACAATCAAAATTCATGTTTTTTATGCATTTGAAATGAATCTAGATCAATCAACTCAAAGCTTTAGCATTAGACCCACAAACACTGCCCTCAAAGCCAAGCTAGACCCAAAAAATACAATATCATGATGAAAGAGAAAAGCTGACCTGGGCAGAGCGACCGAATCGCGCACAACGAGAAAAGAGATGATGAGATGCCGAGCGGCTGTGACAAGCAGCGGTGGTGAGAAGTGAGAGTCGAGAGCCAGGGTGAGAGACTGAGAGAGAGAGATGGAATGGAAGTGTCGATAGTTTCTTTTCTTTTACGGCTTGTTTGGGAGAAGCGGGAACGAGTGGAAGTGAAGGAAATGGAAGAAAAATACAATTTACTTTATTTGGAGTTTAATTTGGCTCGGAAGGGGACGGAAGGAAATGAAGATTAAAAATTACCCTCCATTTTAATAAAATAAATTCCCCCAATTTGAGGGGGATTGAAGGGGAAGAAAACTTACATTAAAAAAGTTACGGTATTACTAAACTTTGAGATAATTCACAATATATCTATTAATATTGAAAAATTCACAAGGTACCGCTGAACTTTGTTTTTCTTGTACGAGATGCCCACCGTTCTTCACTTACATGGTTAATTTACATAAATGTCCATTCCTATACTATTTTTCTCACTCTTTCCCCTCTAACTCTCTAAGCACCATCGATCCAACACTCAAACTCCATATTTCTCACTCTTTCTCCTCATATGTTACATATAAAGGATTAAGGGTATATAAATCATTCAACATAACCCCTACCCAATACAAGTGAGCCACGTCAAAAGAAACTAACGGCGTCTCTGCTCTGTTTCAACAGTGGGTTAGTGGGTATCTCGTGCAAGAAAAGCAAAGTTTAGGGTACCTGGTGAATTTTTCAACATCAATGGGTATTGTGAATTATCCCAAAGTTCAGGGGTACATGCTGAAAAATCCGAAAAAATTAAGAATTCTCCTTCATTCCCCTCCTTTTTCTATCTCCCAAACAAGTTAAAAATTTCTCCTCTATTCCTCTCTTATGACTGCCAAAAGAAGTAACCCCTTCCCTTTCCTTCCCCTCTATTATCCTTGTTTCCCTTCCCCTCCACAACTCCCATATAGGGTGTTAGTGAGAGGCTTTTATCACGAGGGTTGCTATTAATAGTTTGTTTGGCTAGTATAGGAGAGGAAGGGAGGGAATGGAGGGAAAATTGTTATTGTGTTTGGGAGTTTTAAAAATTGTTATTAACTTCCTTTCCTCTCCATTTACCCCCAATTTGGGGTAAGGGAATGGGAGTAAAAAATTTAGACTGAATCTCCTTCCCTCCATTCCCTTCCCCTCCCCTTCATTTTTTAACTTACAAACAAAGTAAAATTTCTCCCCCTAATTTCCCCTCCATTCCCTTCCCCTCCCCCTCATTCCCCTAACTCCCAAACAGGCTGTAAGTGACATTTTTTTTCACCCTTTTTAATTTGGACCAAAATGCCCCTTTATATAAATTTGAAAAAAAACTAGCGGTAAAAAAATTGGCGCCGAAATCGATGCTTAATTTATCCTTCCAAGTTCAAACACTTATGGCCAACTTGTCCATACCTTGGTGCACAGCTATGGCCACAGTAGCCATATTTTGCAACATATTATGGTGAACAAACCATAACAATTTTTACTATGGCGGGCGCTACCATAACTTATCGGATCATTGCGGCATAGTCATATATAATTTTGGTAACTGTGGAAAATTTTACCATGATGAATCGATTTTTATGGCATATGTGGATAACAAATGTGATTATATGGCACAATTTGCCATAATATATGCTATGGCCAGTTGTACCATAAATGACAAAGGTTATGGCAAATCCTGACATAATAAAAGGAACAGTTATTGCGGATACCGCCATATACGAGTAGTATGCCAACTTCGCCATAATCAGAGTGAACAATTATGACGACACTGGCCATATTGTGTAACAACTAACAAGGAAAATGCGAAATAAAATCTTTTATAGCAAAACATTTAATATAGGGGTTTTTTATTTAGGGTTATTTTGGAAAAAAAAATAAAAGAGTGCACTAATTTTTTCTGTAGTGAGTGGTGCAAATAGAATAACGGTTTATTACCCTCCGAGAGTGAGAGTTGTGGGAGTTTTTTTTTTTTTGGCGAAATTGTTAGTACACCATATTATATAATGATGCTCAAAAACCTTAAAATGTTATTTAATTTGGACACCCCACATGAGATTTTCGACTAAAAGACATGACAAAATTCCCATTTTTCCGTTGAGTGATACACGTGCGGCGTGCCTATTCGGGGTATTTATTTTCAGTAACCTTAAAATGGTAACCGTAAACCAAAATCCTCGGTTCGGGCAACGGTTGCCCTAGTAACCGTTTTTTTTCTCATCAGATTCATCAATTCCAGAAGTAACACTTATAACATTTTTTGGTCATACAAACTTATTCTCGGATTTAAGTTACAACTACGAGTCTCAGATTCAGACCCAAATGACAACCACCCTCCTCCCACTCTCCGCCAACTCCGACGTGGCGGGTTGGCCTGGAATCTCGATATGGGTCGTCTTCCTCATCCTCGTCCCTCTATTATCATCCAGCATCGACAACCTTTGGACCCTTCTCGGCTCTCGCTATCTCACTGCCATCAGCCCACCGTTGCCGGCATTTACGTGTTCCCCTCTCTTTCTCCTTAGCACACAACTTAATCTCCAACCCACCTACCAAAACATCGGTCGAGCGTGTGAGCGTTAAGTGAGTCTAAATTAGGCCATAAAACAAGGCCCAAATTAGGCCTTGTTTGAGAGTTAGCACGAGCAGTTAAAAATTAATAGTTAACAGTTAGCACGAACAGTTTTGACTATTAGTTAGCGGTTAGTAGTTCAGAGTTGTTTGGTACAACTACAATTAGCCATTATCAGTTTTACATTATAAAATTGTGATGAATAGTTAAAATGTTGTTGAAAGGTTATTTTCAATAATATTTTCTTCAACAACATTTTTAAACCCTCACCAAACAAGTTGAGGAGTAATTTGACAATCAAAACTATCCTTACAACATAAAAGTATAAAACTACTAATTACTCTTTGAAAATGCTGATTTCCAAAGACCCAAACAACCTTCCCTTACCCCTCCCGCAAAAAACTCCCCAATTCTATGTGACTCTGCTCTCTACTGGACATCTCTCTCTCCCGCATCAAGCAAAACTCAACCCAGGTACACCTAAACTTCCCCTTTCTTTATTATAAGAAGCAAAAAAGATTTCATCCTGATCTGGGTGCGTATGTGCAATAATAAATACTTATTATAGGTGGGACGGACCTCATTGAGACGTTTACACGGTTAGACCCAAGGATAATTCTGTTTGCATATACTGTATTTGTGAAATGAAGACAAACAATCAAACAGTGTACTCGGTAATTAAGAGCCTGTAGGTTAGTGGTTGTAATTGATTTCGTAGCCCAAGTCTTGAAGATAATCACCCATTTTTATGCAAAATTTTGGGTAATTTGGTTCTTACTGATTGGAATGTGTTTTTTACATGCAATGTACACTCCCATTGAAGTATTTCTCTTTTATAGGCATTTTAAACTACTTCAGGAGCTAGTTTTTTTTACATTACTTCTTTTCTGGTTTACTAGCTAGTCTCTACAACTCTACAAGAAAAGTTTATTTATTGAGGAAAAGCTGTTTGTTCCTTCTTTGATATTGCAACAGTTAAATATATAGTTATTATCTTGCAGAAAAATTTGTGTGAATCCGTTTCATATAGGGGTATTAATGACAGAAAAAAGGTTAATTAATAACCCCTCGCCTCGGGTGGTCATTAGTGAACCATGGATTGCCACTAATGACCCATTCTCATATATAAAACGGGTTCAAATAATTTTTTGTGATTATCTCGTGTGTTTGTGCAAAATTATGACAAGTTTTTTGTATATTTTTAAGAGCCTTGTTTTTATTAGACTTTCCACCATATAAGCCTGCTTTTATTTGATTTTGATTGAAGTCTCCTTGATCAACCTACAGAGGAAAATTGTGACTGATGAATTGATGATACTATGGATACTTAGGCTACTTGCTACTTGAAGCTTCTGGTAGGGCATTCGACTTTCTCATCATTAAGCGGAAAGCACTTAGAAGTAATAGTGCCATTGCTGAAGGAATTGCAACTGTTTTAGGTATGTATGATGTTCTTCTCTGCTTCTTGTTTTTGCTTCTTTCTGTTGTCACATAATTTGACTATTGATCAGACATTTGAACTTCAAGTTTTTATCAAAAAATAAACATCTATTTATAGTTAGATACAATCTTAGAGAATCAGGGGCAACCCTTCTAAACTGGCTAATACTCACCGCTGATCGAACTGTTCGAAGGGGAGGGGTTTAGGAAGCTTAGGCTACTTTACTGGTACTGTGGATGAAGTTTTGAACACCCCATCTTAAGTAGCAACGTAACCCGGAAGATGGGCTATTGATTCTTTGCCTTCTTGTAGTAATGTGTATGCTTGACTGAGGCATTTGTGGCCTAATGTTTGGCTTATATCCGGAGTGCATGGAGCAAGTAAGTGAAACATCTTGGGACCCGGGAGCCCAGTGTAGACCTGGCTTCTTGTGAAAAATGGTGGCGTTGAGGTATGACCAAAAGCAGTTGTCTCTATATTATCCAGGACAACCTCTGTTTGATTAAAATGGTTTGAAGAATGGGTTGGGAATGTTGCTCTTGTTGGCAGTTCAATTGCATAAGTCACCACATAGGCATGCGCAGGTGACTCCTCAGCAATTTTTGAAGTAGGCATTAATTTTCGGATAGTTACCCGAACTAGGGATTATTCTCAACAATTTTCCCTTTAATATTTCCAAAAAAAAAAAGAAAATTCAAAGGCCCTATTAAAGAAGGGAATCTATGACTTATTATGAACATGAATCATCGTTTTAAGGTAATTATACAACCCAGACTAGTTGAAGTGGGTAAATGTACTTAGCAAACCTAAATGCATAAAGATATTTAACCTCACTAAAAGGCAAGTAAAACATAAGTCGGGAAGCAAAATAACGAAGCCGTGATGAATAAACTAAACTATTAAATATAGGATAATGCGAAAAAATAAAACTGTTAAGAAGCAAAAAGCTTATGTTGGACTAACTCTAAAGGAAAAACAAACTGATCATTTTTATAAACTTAACACGTGGCTTAGTATCTTAGAGAACAGTCTATGAAACAAACAAACAGAGGATCATTAGAGATAGTAAGTGTGTAGCAATACTCCCTCCTAAGGGACTACTTAACTTGCCACCAGCATAATATCAACTAGTCTTTCGTACACTGGCTTAAGTTTACTCCGGGTGAGATTATAACTGATTATAAAGTACTTACTAATGACTTTTAATAATATGTGTTGTAATACTTTAACAAAAATCATCATGTATGTGTAAATTTACATTGGGTGTACCTAAGAGTTGTAGACATAATACTCTCCCCTACATCATTTTATAATCATCCCACATTTCTTAATGAAAAATCTCATGAAATAGTTTAGTCTACTACACTTCCGTAGCTAATAAAATTTCAATAGATTTTTCATAGGTCATATGGATGACTACTAGCTGTTGAATCTATCATCGGAAGTTAAGCATGTTTTAGTCTTTCAGAATAGCTGAATAGTGTTGTGATTTTAAACAAGGGCAGTGTTATTTGGGCTTCAAAAATATTTTATAGTGAATGCTGTTGACGAATTGCGTGGGATTTCTTTTTGAATTTCAGCAACAATTTTCATCGCCTTATGAAATAAATCATGCAAATTACATGGACATTATAAGCCATTATTGATGTGAAATATCCGTCCAATAACAGCAGTGTCTCAAGCTCAAACAAAATTTTGTGTTCTCTAAAAAATCCTGATACATGTCATTACCCTATTTGTCATCATGTAAACCCCTACCTCTAATTCATGATGTTAAATTTTTATGTGTGCTTGTACAGACTCTGATCGAATCAATAGCAGACCTACAGAAGGACTTAAGAATAAATAGACTACTGAGAGACAAAAATAACTTTGTAGCATAGGGAACCGAAGAGAGTTAAGAGCACTCCTTTCATTTAGGTTTACTTGGATTGATTATCTAGGATTTACTTCTGTAATATTGGTTGTTCCGGTATGTACAACCACGCCCTCATCCAGATTGCAACTGTTGTGCTGTATTTCATTTCCAGCTTGTGAATTACAGTTACTAGAAGTTGCATCTGCAGTGCTAGAGATGGTGAAAAAGTGGGGTGAATCTGGTAATGGTAGGCTTATGGACTGCCCATTCAGTGCAGCAACGACAGACGCCATTTTCGGTCTTTTGGTTGCATCTTCTTGGATGCAAAGTAAACCAATATGTATGCACATTTTTACTTCTTCAACAGAAAATGTGTCGCCTATTGTAGGGTCTACCAAGTTCAGCACCAATTGCTCATTCCATAGCCTCCATGCCTGTGGGGGTTGTTTTGGCAACATTTGTTTCAAGTGGTTCATGCTCAATTACAACACACATACAGAAGCAATAACAAACTATGATTGTGATACTTACACAGAGCAATAGTCCCTCTTCATCAGCTTGTCGATTGAAGTAACTATTCCTCTGGCCACTAACTAGCTCTAGGACTATGACTCCATAACTGTATATGTCTGATCTTACCGAAAAATGACCAGCCATTGCATACTCTGGAGCCATGTAGCCACTGCAATAGACCAAGCAATAATGTCAAGAGAAAAGGGATAATATTATGATTGTTCCACATAACAAAAAAAATGTGCTTCCAGTTGATCATACTTCATACACTTTGGTAATCAGTTTCTCAAAATTCCTAACCATCATTCTAAAGTTCGAGTACTCACTATGTTCCAACAATTCTCCTAGTATCCCCTTGCGTTTGGTCAATAGCGAAAAGCTTAGCAAGGCCAAAGTCAGATATCTTTGCATTCATTGTGTGATCAAGTAATATATTGCTTGATTTTAGATCACGATGTATAATCTTTAGTCGTGAGTCTTCATGAAGATACAACAGCCCCCTTGCTATTCCAGAAATGATTCGAAACCTCGTTTCCCAATCCAATGATGCGCGTTTCAATGGATCTACATGTACAATATCACATTAGTTGGGCAGAAAAGGGAAAATTGTAGTGTATGCTTCACTTTTTCTCAGAACAATTAGGGGAAAATGGTTTGAGGTCATGCTAATACCATCAAGGAAGTGGTCAAGACTTGAATTAGACAGATACTCATATATAAGGAGCTTTTCTGATCCAGTTATGCAGAACCCAAGTAGTTTAACTAAGTTTCGATGTTGAAGCTTTGCCACAAGAACAACTTCATTCTTGAACTCAGAGGTGCCTTGTTCTGAGTATTTTGAAAGCCTCTTCACAGCTATCTCTAGTCCATCACCAAACTTTCCCTGACAAATTGTCAATATTTCAATATAATCACAAATTGTCAAATGATTTAACTTTGCACTAAACAATTACTCAATGACCTTTGCTATGATCAGTACTATACATGCTAGATTACTAAGAATCTAATTAGAATTTGCATCAAAAAAAAGAATCTAATTAGAATTCACAAACTATGTTATGATATTTTTTTTTTGACAACGGGTAAACGTCGTTGAACGACCCTAACCTATCAACTAAATTAAGGAAGCCCTTTAGTACTAGCTTTGAGAGCTAGGTTACAGGCTTCACCAGTACACACATCATTATTACACACATTAATATTAAAAGAGTTAAACCTCAACTTCTTCTTGGGTGGGCTTTCCACGGACGACCGGAATGCATGAGGGTACATCGAGAACTTCTTCTTTGTATGCTTAGGAGATATCTTCTCATCCGCTTGAAACAACTTCCGCTTTCTTCCAACAATTGACCACTTCCGTCCAATAGTCGACCTGCAACCAAAAGCCTTGTTGGTAGTACAATTGATCCTTTTCAAAGCCTTAGGCCTTCCCATAAACTTATGGATATCAGAAACTTCAACCACGGTACATGGACGAGGAGAATACTTAGTCCGCTTGCTTGCACCCGACTTAGACTTAAAAGGTGAAAACACGCTATCCATAGGTACAAAGCTCGAAGACACTTCCTCCATAACAGGGTCAATAACGCAACTAGAAGAATCAGAATGCGTATTGGAATCAACAGATGAGACACAACTAGTTTCAAGTGTTTGATCTTGCTCGTTAACATCCAGGCTACACGACATAGCGTAATCTACGCTAAAAATTTCTCCAAAGTGCACTTGTTCAAACTTAACTGTGCTTGGTTTTTTGGCTCTTACAGTACTGAAACTCGCACTGTTCGGATGAAGGAAAGTAGCTTCTTGTCCACTGGCAAGCATCCCATAAACACTTGAAGGGATGCAAAAAGTAGGGCCTCGCCTCTTTCGGTTACAGAACCGATAATTAGCCCCTGCAACAATTTGTGTTGTTGAAGTCTGGAAATTAGAAGCAGAGATCGGAGCCATCTGATCATCAGTGACTGGCTCTGCTTGAGGGATAAAATTTTCTTCCATCACGGAATCACTACCACTCAAAGTATGAACTGTCGAAGTAGTCTCCTGAGCACCTATGCACTTGGTGCTACAAACCTGAGGACTAAAATGAATACAATCCATTTTAGTTTCAATCTGTTTGGAAGTGTGATCCTTCACACTTCCAACAACTTCCTTCTGTAAAACATCATTACCATTACCAGTTTCAGCTACAACATCCATTTTCCTTCCTTTCCGAGACCTATCGCGATCAAGGGGATCAAAACTAAAGCGTCTTTTATGAAGAGAAGACAGCCCCTCAACCTCATTGAGTTTAACCTGGATTTCACTATTAGTTGGCTCAAGCTTAGAAGCTTCAACTAGATCCCCGTGAGCCTCATCAAACTGTTGAAGTTCCAATAACGCAACACCCCTCCTAAAAAGAGTTTTCACATTTTTGGGTTGAAAGTACAGGATAGAAGAACACATCGCCTCTGCCTTTTCCCAATCGTGCATCTTAAGAGCACAAACAGCTAAATTAAGAAACATCACAATGGCAAGATCACAAAAAACCTTATGATCATCAAAGTACTTTGGCTTGGCGAAAACCAAAAGGTTAAGAGAGGTGAAATAAACCTCCACTGCTTGTTGATACATCTGTTTCTTGAAGTACCCATTACCCTCAATCTTACTAGAATCCACAAAAGAAAAGATCCCTTTCGGATTCTCCAAAGGATTAACAAAACCCACAATACCAGATTCACCCTCCATCTCATCACCGAAGAAATTTCTAACAATAGCCACCCTTAGCTCTTCACAGTTCTTCATGACAAAAGGCTTGATATAAGCCACCAAGAAACCAAAAGCAGGCCACCAAAAACACTAAACCAGAGTGTGACCCACGGCTGACCCATGGTTGTGACCCAACCAGAAACAACAAAAAACAAACAAAAAACAACAACACCTATCGAACTAAACACCAAGGGACTCAAGACCAACTTTGACCAAAAGAACGAACTTGACCATAACAACAACTAACAACACAAGGCTGGCCTGAACATACACACACTATACGAGAGAAAGAAAGGCAGAAGACTCAAAAATAAAGCATTTAACACTTAAAAAACAAAAAAAAAAACCAACAAAACTAATCACCCATCGGCAACCCAAGCATGAAGATTAGATCCAAGACAACATGTAGCAGTAGCAAGAAGAGGGGAGCCACCACCAAAACAAATAGATCTGGGACAAGCAAAGGGTGAAGAAGGGGATGGGAAAGACCATAAAAGACAAGCAAGGAAGACAAACTAAAACTAGAAATGGAAAGAGAAGGAAAAAAGATGTAGAACCATCCAGGAACGACCGGATTCCGGTAAGGATCTAGCCGTTCCTGGACGGTCAAAGGCTGGTCAAAGGTGAGAGAGTGGAAGGGAAGTGGGTTAAAGAGAGGTGAGAGCAACGCGTTTTTTTTTTTGCGGGTTGATTATGTTATGATATTAACTAAACTTAACTTCCACTTGTTTTCCACCTAGAGTATTCAAGAGAAGAGCACAATCAAAGAGTAATATCTATCGCATGGGACTAATGCATGTCGACAGCAGTTTTCCACTTTTCCTCATTAGTGATAGTAGTCTAGGTGAAAATATTGGGCCTAAAGGTTAGGCCCACCTCCGAGGAGATATGGCTAGC
The DNA here is from genome assembly GCA_900322385.1 of Pharnaceum exiguum. NCBI lineage: Eukaryota > Viridiplantae > Streptophyta > Magnoliopsida > Caryophyllales > Molluginaceae > Pharnaceum > Pharnaceum exiguum. The sequence continues at coordinate 64,085 of ONZK01003026.1, forward strand.
ACACAAGTGTGATGAGGTTCTAAATAAGAGGGGTAGCCCATCACCAAACCTATATACTAGTTATTCTCCCCCTCTTTTATCGAGGTTGGGGGGAGAGATCGACCCAAGACCACAATGGGCCTAGGGGGGTTCCATACAAAAACCAATTGGCAATAGTAGGAGTAACCCACTAGGCTTATATGTAGGTTGCTACTCTCCTCCCTCTTCAATGTGGGATAACATTCACAACACATACATACTTCAACAAAGTGCCATGATCAACAATGCAAAACACATATCTATGTGGACCTTAGAGACTGTGCCTAAAGACTTCAATGGAAGTGCCATGATCAACAATGCAAAACAATAGGTAGGAAGCTACCAATTAATTAGGAGCAGATAGTGTAACCGATACTGGAGGAGGGAAGGGGGGTGGGTTCTAACCTTGTACACCTCACCAAAACCACCTTTTCCAAGTTTGTTGATTTCGGAGAAGTTGTTTGTTGCTGCTTTTATTATGCCGAAGTCATATTGCAATGACTCAACATTCCTCATCTCTTCAATGTCAGCTCCTGAAATAGAGGAGGAAAGACAAGTTTGTTGTCTGCGGAAAGGTTTTTTTTCTTTGTTCTTGCCGAGTGCCGACTTTATAATGCAACAGTTCTGTGGTTATTATCTCGTGTGTGTGAGAAAAATTATGATCAGTTATTGTATATTGAGTAGTATTTTTTTTTAGGCTAGAACAATCATATTCGCACCAGGTCGGCCTACTAAGGGGTAAAGTGATCCCACCAAGTGGTTTCTTCAGCTCGAACCCAATACCTTAATTAAGGCATGAGAGTGCCGAAGCACTCACCAACCACTTGTTGGTATATATAGTTATATACTGAGTAATATTTTAACAGATTGTTCTGCTTTGTACTTTTCCACCATAAGCTCGCTTGAATTTTATCTTTACAGAACTCTCCTTAATAAATTTACGAAGGAATATTGTGAAATTGTGACTGATGTAGTGATGTTAATTTGTAATATTTGAAGCTACTGTACTTACTACTTGAAGCTGGTGGGGCATTCGACCTTCTCATCATTAAGCAGAAACCACATAGAAGTAATAGTGCCACGGCTGAAGGAATTGCAACTGCTATAGGTATGTATGATGTTCCTTTCTGCTTCTTGTTTTTGTTTCCTTCTGTGATATCATAATTTGCATATTATCAGAAATTTAGACCAAAAGTTTTATCAAAAAGAAAAAAGGACATTTGTCAGACCCAATTAACTGGCTACGTACATACATACTCACCGCTTGACAAGGTTGTTCTACTGGTATTATGAATGAAGTTTCCATTACCCCATCTTAAGTAGCAACTTGGGAGATAGGCTATTGATTGTGTGCCGCCTTCTACTAATGTGTATGCTTGACTGAGGCATTTGTGGCATAATTCTTGACTTATATCCGGAGTACATTGAGCAAGGGAGTAAAATGTCTTAGAATCCCACTTATCCCAGAGTCCTGTGCTTACCTGGCTTGTTGCAAAGAAACGTGGCGTTGAGGTATCACCAAAAGCAGTTGAGTTTATAAGATCCAAGACTACCTTTGTTTGATTATATACGTTGGGAGGAGGGGATGGTAGAGTTACATCTTTTGGGGGTTTGAATGTTGCAGAGAACGTAAAGGTACCAGCAGGTAACTCCTCTGCTTTGGAGAATATTTTACGGTTTGCGTACCGAATCATGCATTCTTCTCCCCAAACGATAGACTCCTTATTGTTTGGACAATCCACTACTATGCGTCGCGTGACATTGTCAATGCACGATGAGCAATCCTCTGCATTGAGATCTCCTCTACAGAGATAAAGGCCATAGACGGCATTGCTCTTGTAACCTATACTGGCGTTGTAGAAGCTAGAATTTTTTGTAGAGGCTACAAATGTGAGATTGCGAAGGACTGTTTTGAGGTTCTCCAAGAATGTACTATCTAAATCAAATGTATCTTTTGTTATGGTACAATTTTCATAACCTAAAGAAAATTGGGACCGCACATGAATGATGGGTAACAAGAGGAAAATCAGGGAAATTAAGTTTAACACAATCGGAAGAGCTCGCATCATACCTTGCCTAATGATTTTCTGACTTCTAATCACTTTGTAGATAATGTAGAATGTTTGTCTTAGCTTGAGAAATGTCTTGGAATTGTCCAGATGAGGAGAATAGGAATGTGGTTCACACGTTGTGTTCTGGTTGACTCTAGTGCACTTAATCATACTTCTCAGAATTCGCTCCATATATAACTACTAACATTTGAACATAGTTGATGACTTGATGTTTGTGTATTTCTCTGTTTTTAGCTAAGCGTTGTGCTTGTTGAGGAGTTCTTATAATAAAGGTCAACTCATCTACAGAGCTTGAGCTCTATATTAGTGATTTATTAATTATTTAAGAATTATATTTATCACTAATTAATGATGATTGAGATTAAGGGTGTGTATTGATGTATAACATGAGTTGAACTGAAACTGAACTTAACTGAAAAAACTGAAGATATTTAAAATTATAACTAAAATTTAACTGAACTGTAATACTGCCGAAGAACAAAACACAACATACAAGCAGCACAAATTGTGGGATATGTTTGACTAATAACGAGCACTTAAATCTTTTATGTGATCCCCTGATCACCTGAATGACTCTTGTAGCAAGGTTAGCCGTCCTTCGATTTCGATAACCAGCTTAAGTAATGAGCCCCTCAATTACATCTGATATTGTTATACTTCTCATAGGTCGAAGTAGTATCCACAATTTGCCTATAGATGAGCAAAAGAGGCTTTATAATATACAGAGTCTTACAGTCAAATTGTAAAGAAAAAGAAATAAAATGACTAGAATATGCCAAAACCTTAGATCTACCAAGCACCAGCTGCTCAAGAACACATGCTTGATGCATCTGTCTTTGATATTTACAATAAAATAATTCGGTCGTTAAAATCTATGGTGGATGCTATAGAGAATATACCGAGATGCATGTGCCAATATAACTGTTTAAGCCGCAAAACTACAGTATTTTCTTTAAATAAATACAAAGAATATAGAGAACAATGCAACCAAATAAATATGAGAATAGCCTAATTTAAAGCCATTATTCAAAGAGCCAAAGAAGGGTTGATTATAATAATTCATCATACAATTGGCATGAAGAACCATTCCCCCTTGTGTACCATTGCAACAATCAGGAACATAGGAATATAATTCCCCTAGACATTTGCTACAATCGGAAGGTTTCATGTCTGGATTGCATTGAACAAGCATGTATATTTTTTCATGTGAATCAGTTACCTCAACCACTCTTGTAGCGAGGTTCCCCTTCGACCAACTTCCAGAACCAGCTTCCTTAATGAGGCCCTCAATGGTATCTGACAATGTCTTGTTATACTCGTCATAGTTGGAAACATAATCCCCAGTGTGCCTATATGTGACCACATAACCTTCTTGATATACGGAATATATCAAGTGATTTGCATAATGAACGAGGCATCTAAAAGACATTGCAAATCCGAAGCTTTCGTGGTAGAGATCAAGGCTTGAAAGTTGCCGGGTCACTTCAAGGACACAATCGTGGCAGAGTTTGGAGCTTGTATCAGCTCGACATATATATGATCCGTAGGCCTCGTCCGGATCGCTTCCTACAGAGGTATTGTGGAAGCGCTGGTTTGAGGATGATTGAAAGGCGAGCTCGGAGAGCAGTGTAAGGACATTGTTCCGGTAGCGCTGGTACGAAGCATTCCCCTTTGTATTATTGCCGAAGTTGACAGCCCCAATGCCATAATCTTCCTCATTAGTAGTACTGGCTGCAATAGTGCAACATGAACTATGCATACATATCAAGAGAAATGGAAGAATTAGCATTGTGGCCATCATATATAAGCTTGTTTGTGATACGGCCTGTGTTTGGGAAGCCTTTGCTGATTGGGGTAAACCAGGCTTTCAACGAACTATATGATATGCATATTCTTGCCATATCTGTCAAGAAGAGTAGAACTGGAGCTATTAGCCTTGCGGCAATACCTGTCAAAGCTTCATAAATTAATGCACTCGATCTTGCCGCAGTTTCCGCCGGTAACACTTATTTGCATGTGATCTACCCATCTCATGCCTTGCTACTAACTTGTTGCCATTATTTATGCTTAGCCAGGGGAGAGTGGAAGTGCTACTTTATTCTCTAGGTGCAATTTGTTGCTACTTACTAGCTCCCTCACCAAATGACCTTGTAAGATCTAAATCAGAGTGTCAAAGAATCTAAGATTGAGACTAGCTACACGTACACAAGGTCTCAGCCTCTCAGGAACTAATTTCAGCTCCCTTTTACGTATCACGTGCTCTTGTTGTATCAATAATAACAATAAAAACAACAAAATTCGACCAAGCATACAATTAATAATTTAAAAATACAATTCCATGACGTAGTATTATACTTATATCCAGGAGATGACCATTACATCGTGTGAAGGAAGTGTACAAAAAGGACTGCCAGTAAATAAATGTAGACGCAACTTGGAATGGAACTTTGGTATGCACCAGAATGCAAGTTATCACCACCGAAGAAAGATTGATTACTGTACTTTAACATGCAATTAGCATGAATAACAACCCCACCTTGAGTGCCATTGCAACATCTTGGAATATATGAATAAAGATCCGCCAAGCATCTACTGCAATTTCTTGCGGCTATATCAGGAGTACATTGAACAAGTGAGTAAATTTTTTCCTCTGACTCGGGAACGTCAACTTCTCTAGTGGCAAAAATTGGTCCTTGTCCAGTTACCAACCGCAGCTTCCTTAACAAGCTCCTCAATTGTATTTGATAAAGTTTGATTATACTGTTGGTAGTTCGAGACTCGTTTCCCTCTTGATCCATAGGACAGGACATAACCCGGCCTATAGACCAATAACTTGGGGCTGTTTGCATAGTGAACCATGCATTGGTCATCGAATCCGAAACATTCATAGTAAGGGTCTTGCCTTGAGAGAGCCTTGGTTGCATTGGCAATACAACTATGACAACGTTGAGAATCTAAGTTACCTCGGCAGAGGTAAGAGCCATAGGCTTTACCCGGGATTTCACCCACAGTAGATAGGGAATATCCAAGAAAATTGTGTTGAACTGTGTCCAATGAACTAGATGTGAGGTTCGATAGAAGAGAATTGACATTGTTTTGATATGATTGATTTCCCTTGATTGCATTGCCCATGCAAACAGTAGCTAGGCTAAAGTCTCCTGAGCCTGTAACTAGCTTGGAGAATACGCAGATAATAACAGCAATATTTGAAAATAATATCATTGGCATTTGAATTGGACCTTGATGCGCCATTTTTGTAATGTGGAAACCAATATCATGCATAATGTATCATGTACGGCTTATATAGATGGAAATCGTCGATTTTTGTCTAAATTGTGATTGTAATGTTGTTGAGGCATTGAGTGTCAAACAATCAACGTTATTAATAGTAGAAAACAAATAATAACATATTTATCAGAACTTAGTAAATTTGTTTAGACCTAGTAAAAATGATTAGTTTACAGACTATTTATTTGACCAGCTTGCAAAGTTTGACATACTCAACGATTTAATGCTACGGCTTGACCAAGGCAACCTTGAGCTACTGAACAGAGATTATCATCATATTCCTAGAAACAAGACATAAAACAGGGGTCTAATATCAAGCTCCGTACAAATTTATAAAACAACCGATTTTGATCATCTCAGAGCTGACACTTAGGCAAAAAAACATCTGCCCCTTGTAGAGTAAATTACCCTAAGTTGAGTTATATGAACTGTATAGAAGAGAAAGTTCAGAGAAGAAACTCAAAGTTTTATTGAATGAA